>NDFZ01005441.1:422738-640190 GCA_002192655.3 Mamestra configurata | reverse complement strand
AAAAAAAAAAAAAAAAAAAAAAAAAAAAAAAAAAAAAAACTATATTTTGTAAAATGTATAAAGTAACAAGCCAGTGAGTCTTTTTCATAGATTAGCGTCTGAATAACTAATAGTGAGTCAGTAACTTGATGTGAATGTCCATAGAACTTACTTTTTTTCTGTTTTTAAAAGAAGTTTTTTTAAAAGAAGATCTTGTCCTGTCTGTCTTAGCTGTAAGTCTCCCATAGTGCTTAAATAAATAAAAAATAAATGAAGTACCAGGAAACCAGCAAATATAAGGAGGTTGTAAGTAAAACCCTAGAAGATTTCTATGGGTCAACCAACCCATTCAATGGAGATTCCCTTTTCAGTCAGGCAATAAGGCATAAATTGCTGATTCCCAACATGCGCACACAACATGTATCCCATATTCCCAGCCAAGTGAAAGTATGACCGTATTCATTTCACGCTGGTACTTTACGATTAACAGATTAACAGAATTTAGCGAGTAATCCAACTTGAGGCCGATCGGTGAAAGCTACTAACGCGTAATTGCTGTATCTAACAATCTCAGTAATTGTTATTACTGTACTGTTTATTAGATAACTATATGTTTACAGAATAAATTAAGTTTGGCGATAAAAAAACTGGTATCTTAGTGTGTGGTTAAGTCTTTAAAAGCTTATAAATTGCTAACGGCAATTGGTAATGTGACTAGAATTTTATTATCAAGTTATAATCAGAGGTCGGAATTAGGTAGAGTTATTTATGTACTTGCATCAAAATGTAGATATTAATATGGATCTTCCCGGGATTTCTTATAGACAATCCCGTGTGGCCAACAATATTACAAATAAATAGGTATGCGAACTACAAATTTGGCAACATCGCGCGTGTGTGCATTGGAATTTTGCAACTTCGGACATCTGATGTCGTTGATGTAAATTTGGCAACGTCGCGCGTACAGTGGTTTAAATTGTGTAAAAATAAATAACTTTTTATTTAATAAATCACGGGATTTTTCTGCTCTTTAAAATTAATCTGGGGATCTGAGGCATATCCACTTTATTCTTTCGCTGTATGAAATCAGTGTAATAACATAAATAAAACTACCTAATTCCGACCCCTGGTTTATTATCCGATATTAAATTAACACAGTTACCGTGTAAGAACTACAAAAATGTTTCACTATGCAAATTAAAGACGTATGAAGTCAGTTGTTTATAACTGTGTTAATACTTGAAAACGATTAATGGAATAGAAAACTCCTCATTATGTACTGCAAGATAATTATTAATCTACATACATGAAAATGAATCCCTTTCCATTGGTCGTGGTACCACGCGTGAACGGCTAAACCAATTTCGCTAATTCTTTTTTTGTTGTGTTTGTTATTGTCAGGAGAAGGTTCTTATGAAAGAAATTAAAAAAAAAACATATGGGCGAAGCTGAGGCGGGTCACTAGTATATCTATATAAAAATGAATCCCTATTTCCCATGGTCACGGCATCAAGCGTGAACGGCTGAACCAATTACGCTTTTTCTTTTTGTTGTGTTTATTATTGTCAGGAGAAGGCTTTTATGAAAGAAAATTTTGAAAATATACAACCGGGCGAAGCCGGGTCAGACCACTAGTAATATTTTTTTTTTAAACAGTGTCACTCAGAATGCGACATATAATTACAGCCCATTTGTAACTATCCTAACGACCAATACTTTAAATCCTAACGACAATTTCCTCCATTCAACGCACATCCGCAGAAGATGTCTCCGTAATTAATAAATAAATATTCAACCGACTTTCTATGGAGCAGGGAAACGTTAACAAGGTACGAACCGCTACCAAACTGGGATATATAAATGACCTGGGTGGATGTAGTTGGGAAACCAATCCACGTCGGAACGGAATGGGCCACTTGATTCAGTGCCACGATAGCCGGGCTAATTAACTATTTACTAGTAGACGTAGGCTGGCCAGGCCAGTTTTTGAGCGTAATTTGAGTGCAAAATCTAATTATTTTAAGGATTTCCTGCATGATATTTTGTGACGGATCTTGATAACATGCTAATTAATAGTCCATCGGTTGAATCATAGGCTTCGATTTCCCAATATTTACGCCTTGATGCATTCTGCTTTCCATAATTTTATTCTGGACAGAACACTGCCCCTCACAAACCAATGAAAAAATTGCCAGTATCATTGCAACAATATTTTTTCCAAAAAGCTTATCATGAGCACTTAGAACAGCTATCAACCATCAACTCAAAGCACAAGCGACTATTAGCGTTCTTTGTCAGCAATTTCCATTGTCCCCAAATATACCGGTACCTTACCTACATTAAAAAGCCAAAACGCAATCTTATCGCAGAAGACAAACGAAACAGCTGCACGAGAATTACTTGAAACTTCTTATCTATGACACGGAACGGAAAATAGCTACTACGAAACTGGAATTAACTATTTTGAGAACTTGTTTGTGTACTTAACAGACTCGTATTTGACAAATCTACGTCTGGTAGACGCATAGGTACTTAATTAATGTAGGGAAACACGTCTTAGAAACGAGTGCTTATTTGCAGGGAGTGTGGCCTATGGCTTTTCACCTTTACGCGTATTCAGAACTTAATGATGCTTGGGCCAGATAAATTGTTCTCTAGAATGGTAATTATTTTGACTTTAGGACTTACCTTCACCTCACATTCCATGCCCAAATTAATTACCTATACGAAACAGGTGAAGATCATTGTCATTGTCATCATTGAAAAAAAACCTCTTCTCGACTGAAACAGTGGATTCCCTAGTTCAGGCACATGTTATGTGCCTGCACTAGGGAATCTGGGACTCGGGAAACAACTAGGGAAAACTTTGGACTCAACATAGATTTAAGCCAAATTGTATTTATAATTTACCTATGATTTTGAATAAAACTTATTCCTGTTACTATTGTAAGAGTGTCGCGGACCGAATTTTGCATCAATGTCTTTATACTCCAGGAAAAAGGCATTAAGCGACGTCTTTCGGCTTTGGACACGCATCCATCGAGCGTCATGTCCTGCCGGGAAAGGTGGAGGGCACCAGCGGGAGAGGAAGGTCACCCTTGCAATGGACCGCGGCAGGAAGGAGTTGCACATAATCGTGAGCCGAATCACATCTGCCCCGACAGAAGTCGTTACTTGATGAACTCGACCGCTCAATCGTGTTAGTCAACTGAGTGTCTGCTAGCTGTCTAGCTATATATGCACACGTTATGGCGATGATCAAGAGATGTTAATTACGATACAGGAACAGACAATAGGTAGTAGCGTCAAATGTCACACTGTAAACAGTAGCTATGTCTGTAAAATCATTGCACTAGAACTACCTTTAATAAGTAAGTACGACCCATATAATGGATGCAGCAAAGGTAATTATCAAGATCCTAAAATGAGACGACAACTTTCATCTAAATCCCATAAAATACTATCCTTTACAGAACGTTGTAAACTGCATGTCCATCTTCCATCTCAAAGAAATTTCCGCCAAGTGAATAATAGCCGTAGCATCACAATTAAAGATTCAGCAGTAAACGCCTTCAGTTGGGAGGAAGCGGGATGCTATTATGATGACGTCGTAAATCAGCGGATGTCGGCGAGAACATAACGACACACGACATACAACTGGGTTGTGGACTCGTGGGCGAGGGCCTTGGCACGACGAACTTGAGGTCTACTAAAGTACGAACGTTCGGGTTTGAAAGCGAATATTATTAGAACGGGAAACTTTGGGTACGGAATTGGGATTCCAGTTTCAACGAGAAATGTGTCGTGGGAGATAACCTTGACGCCAGAAAATTGAGGTCCTGCAAAATGAGTTGCGAATTTGAAATGAAGGATCTTTGATAACGGTGAAGCTCTTTACGTGTTTGAGACGATTTTATTTTGGCTCTATTTGTTTATTCAAAACTGGGGTTATAATTAGACTGTTTAATAGGCTTCCGAATCTCCGTATCGAAGAACGGCAAAGCTATAGGATCACCGGATGACTTTCTGTTTTTGAAAAACACACATTGTAAGACTTTATTTTTATTTCCTAAACCTTCCCTACCGAACGAAACAAAAAAAAAATCAAATCAATCGAGCCATTTTCGTTTTTTGGCGAGACTACCGAAAGATAGGCTATTTTTGAACGATATCAACAAAAATGCGGATGGTTTGTTGTTAAGGGGTTCCAAAATCACCTACCC
Source organism: Mamestra configurata (assembly GCA_002192655.3). NCBI lineage: Eukaryota > Metazoa > Arthropoda > Insecta > Lepidoptera > Noctuidae > Mamestra > Mamestra configurata. Next base: position 635,988 of record NDFZ01005441.1, on the reverse strand, counting down.
TTCACTAAAGTAGACACTTAAAATCCCACAACAGTAAGTAGCCAGAAGATAAGCAAGCTTTAGTAATGGTCCTAACCAAATAGATTTATTCGAGAAAGGCCTATTTGAAACCAAGGGCATTTGACACTAATATAATCAAAAATACTGAGCTATAAATGAACGCAGCCACAATTCACTAACTTCAAATCCCCGTTATTATGGCTCAGTCATAGGCACTCAGTAATATTTCATTGCACAGAATGCTGGAGCTGATAGTAGGCCTCAAAACAGCAATCCTTTCGGATTCTATAATGCTGTCTACTTGTAAATCGCAATCGAAGCGGGTTCCGTGGGAGGAAAACATGGAGTACATAGAGAAAACGGAGACGCAAAACGCGTAACAGTTTTCTTTAAAATCTTAATATTAAGGGATCAAAAGTTATGTCATTCTATTATTGGAAGCAGACTAATGAACGTGTTAATATGTAGTTAGGTTTATTTAAATGTAAACCGTTTTATACTAAATCTTTTGATAATAATAATTAATATAAGAAACAAACGATGGAAGAAACAACATGTATTAGGCACTTGACTACACAAAATGTAGCAATAAAAGCAAAGAATACTTAATTTAATAAAAAATATAAAATTGTGCCCGACTGTGCCAACAAATAGTAATGAACACCTGTATTCTATCAAGTCTCACATACGGAAGCCAAACATGAACAGAATATACAAACTGAATAAGAAATAAAATTACAACATGTCAATATGCTATGGAAAGAAGCATATTAAAGCTAGGAAGAATCCAGAAAATTAGGAACGAAGATATAAGGAAGAAAACCAAACTTACAGACCCTTCAACACGCCCTACGTCTTAAATAGAAATGGGATGGACACTCTTCTAGATATACTGAGAGAAGGTGGGCATCAGAAACAATAAAATGGCTGGGACCAACTGGTAAAAGAAAAAGAGTAGACCGCGAAAACGGTGGGCAGCTGATATCATCGAAACTGTCGGTATCAAATGGATGAAGCTTGCCCTGCCTTGAAGTTTAGAGAAAAATTGCACATTAAATTTTTGGATCCCTTTTGGGTAAACGCCTGGGGAGACTTTTACTCCCCATCCTTTTAAATCTTCAACTAAATTAAACATGCATTTATATTGTACTTTTATTAAGGATAGAAAATCTTTATTATTATATTTAATATTATTATGACTGCCAAAATGTCCAGTTCAACAACATTCCTGAAAATACAGTATCGATAACATTGCAATTAGGTATTTTTAGCCATCCATAATTACATGAAAACCTCATCCGACTGGCGGTGACACGCCATGTCTGCACCCGCGATAAAGTACATTGTTTAAAACCACATCCGCAACCTCACTGCTCCACGGCAAATAACACGTAGGATTCTGAATCAATTTGTCCTACACAATGAAGTCGCAGTTATTCAATTCTGTTGAATGCCCTTCGTAGTTACTTATCGGTGTGTCCTTGGATAAGCGGAGATCGCTTAACCGCATGGGTGGCAAGTGGGCTTGGATGGACCGTTTAATTGTGGATACTAAAACACCTAAATAAATGCGATAAGTTTGTGTTAAATTAATGTTTGCCGACAAAGAAGCCACACCCTTGCCATTCTCTCATTTATTTACTCCACAAGGTATTTCATACAAACTCGCAACTGTAAGGCCTTATTCTTCGAAATTAATTAACCTATATTAATGAAAATTGAGGTGCGTACGCAAGATACCTAGGTCTAAATAGTTGGTAGAGACCTTTTTCGAAAGAGTTTCTTTGAACTCTCTTTCGATACGGTACTCTACAAAAAACTCTCTAAAATTTAATTTTGAGAGCAATTTTAAGTTTTCAATAATAAGTGATAAAATACTGTCTCTATCTCTCTAAACCCTTTGAGACTTAAGTCTTTGCCAAGTGAATCTACTCCCAGGATAAAAAAAGTGTGTGTCAGCTCCGACGCACGACTGGAATTTACTCCTTAAGAACTATTATTGTGTACATCATGTAAAAAGAGGGTAAGTAAATGAAAGCATTTTAAATACTATTGCATCTTAAATACTACTAATAAGCTGAGTATACTTTGTATAGACACACATATTATATAATTTCGAAGTGAAAGGTGCGCAAAGTACGTTGCGCAAAGGAACGTAACGCCTCACTTTTAGTTAACGCTCGAATTTACTCCTCATAAAATGTTCATACCGCGGGCTAAATATGAAATACGTTTCTTAAGGAGTAAACTCCAAAAATGTATGCTATAGCCTAATCCAGGAAATGGTCTGCCCGTGTGCCGAGTTTCTTCCAAATCTGTTCAGCCATTAAGAGCTCTAAAATATAACAAACAAACAGACGGACATGGTTACTTTCATTTCATTTAGTAGATAGGTATGGTTGGATAGTATGGATTTACTAATTAAACACTAAATTTCTTTTTTGGGACTAAAATGACTAAAGCGATAGTGGCCTCTGCGCTTTACCTCGTTAAACTAAGTTGAGATCATTAAATTATGTCATATATTCAAACCTCAACTGATAATAGTTGTGATAGTCGCGATGATAATAGTTGGTCGCAGTGTTGAACGCAAGACATACTTCGTTTTTAATGTTCTTTCATAGTTAGCTTATGACATATGAGTTCATATATTTGTTAATTTATATGTCCGTAGAGGTCAATTATTTGTTATTTTTTTTGTATTGACTTGATACTCTCATAACAATGTTTTATAATGAGTGTATTGCAACATGTGATTAACTAGTGACTTCGACAGTTGTATGATTTTATTCTATCCTGAGCAACCGGCAGCAAGTTCGTCATGCTCCCTTAGATTCTACTGCTTGCGGTAGCGTCGGGGGTCGGGTTACCTCTTTCCCTCAAATATGGCGAGGGGGGTAATGGCTGATCTTTGCGTTATGCTCGTGAACGGGTGCTGCTTGTGGTGAAAGGTCGTCTTGTTAGCCATGGATTTTACTATTGTTATAACGATTATATGCTTAATGTTTAATTTTGATGGCCCTGGTTTATCACTTGTGGCGTCGAGTCACAGATCTTTTTATTAAATTCTACCCTCTGCACGTGTAAGCGGGCACACCCTTCATGTCTGGAGGCTTATTTAGTTTGATTTGATATTGTTTTTATGCTTGAGTTTGTCTGTTTATGCTGGCATAATGGAGTGTGCTAGCTTACAAGTAGCGAATTATTAAGTTTTATGTTTTTACGTGTTACCTTTGTTGTATTGTTTTCTTTGTAAGAATACTGACTACTTACATACCTTTGTATAAGTGATAGTTCTTATAACTCAACAGACAGATGTGTTGCTGGGGAGTTTGTTGCGCCACTTCTTCTTCCCAGCTAAAACACTAGGAAGTGGTGACGGGCGGGCGTTTTGGGGGACTGTCTTTATGTAGAACTTTGACGTTCAAAAAGTGCTGGCACTCAGCCTAATTTGAATAAATGACTTTTGAAATTTGAATTTTGAATTCAACTTGGAAGTAGGAAAGAACTCGTCCCGTTTTTGTAAAATTCTAATTATTTTTTACGGATAAACATGTGTTTGTTTAATATGTATTTCATCAAAGGAAACACAATTTTCATAACGCACGCTTAATCATATACTGACATAACTCAAAAAAGTAGTTTTTCGGGAAATCGCAAAAAAACGATTTAGCAAACCTGACTTACATTACAAAATGGCTTATTACTCAAAGAAAATAGCTTTATATAATGAAATAATGTATTGTAGGGATAGTTGATAAAGTGAGTATTAATGTTTGAATATAATTTTAAAGAAATTTAGATTTTTTTCTATAAATTTGTCGGTTAAAAAAATTGTTCCTCAAGATGCGTCAGTTTAATATAAAAGATAAAGTTACATTGATTTAATACTGGTGACACATTTTGAAATGATTCCGTGTTTTATTTAATATATAACTAAAGAATACTTATTATTAAGATATGGGTCCATATTATATATTATACAAATATATATATTATATATTATATTATACAAATATTAAGAAAAAAATTAATACCGGTGACATATTTTGAAATGAGTCCTTATTTTATTAAAACACGTGATGTTCACGATCTTAGTCCTTGACGCATGCTGATATCTGTCTCTGTCTCGTAAAAACTTTTGCCGAAACGTTTGTGTGTGAAAGAGACAGATATAGGTTTAACTCCGCCTTGAAACAAGATATAAAAAAAAATCCGAGATCGGCCGAAAGAGGGCGTTAAAATAAACTTCTTGGTATACTTAATTCAATTTTGACCGAAACACTAATCGGTCAGTATATTATTAAGCGTGCGATAAGTGGTTAAATAGAGCTATAATTAACCGCAAAATATTGTTAAAACGCTACATAGTAACGCTACATAGTAACATTATATTCCAAGGGATTAGGTACCTACCTACTGATAAGACTACATATGTACGTAGTTACATTCTATCCTCAGGTTTTTCCCAATGAGTAAAACGTAAATCAACATGGCTGGATGTTTATTATTTTTTTAAATAGTTTTGCCTCCTACCTACGAAGTACCTAATATTATTATTTTTAAAATTAATTGTTACATACCTTCTCTTATTTATCCATAAATAGAAATAAAAACAAAAACGTTTTCATTTTTCTAGGTAAGTTTTTGATCACACTGCGAAATTCTTTGAGTCCAAAGTGAAAAATATTCGAGAGAATAAAGGCTTCCACAGACAGGCGCGGCGTAACAATTTGACAAAGCGTTTTCATTAAAATTGTTAAATCCATAGCACAATTTCCATAAAGATAGGTTAGGCCCATACTCGTAGTTGTCACATTGTCGCCTCATGCCTGCCTGTGGGAGCCTTGACACTTTGATCTTGACCTCTCCAAATGCGTATCAACTGTCAAATTACATAGTGCTTGTTAACATTTTAAGATGTTGACCAGTTGACATGCGACGCTACGTAGAACACTTGAGCAGGAACTAAGTCATCTCTCTCGATTAGGATATCCTCCACGTTTATTAAAACGAGTCCGCGAAACTAAATTGAATTTTACGATAGCTTGATTAACATATATTAATTTGTTTACATACACTAAAACTTGTTTTGAGATGAAACAATTTTTTTAAGCATTGGAAATCATACTTCTTAGGCGTGTCCAAGCTCTTACTGACTAAAACCCATCCGTGTTCTTTCTAAACCCCTTTGCGTTCCAGGGCCGCGGTGACTCTGTCGAACAAATTCCGCAACCCTGGCAGACTCTGGTCCTAGCGGGCCCCGTCTTTGAGATGTAACCTACACCTCTGACTACTTAATTTGCAATTATATAGTTATATCCACATTCAAATTCCCTACACGAACAGACTAAAATCACGACTAACACCGCGTTGCTCGCAGCGATACATTTTAAGATATACATACCTCGTCTTGTTGAACACAAACTCGAACAATTTACATGACTTTGTGGCGGGACTGAAAACGGGAACATAACGGAAAGTTCTCAAACCGTATATATCTGTAACTACGTGCTTCTCTATTTAATTAGAACTACTTTCACTAAAAGGAACATCGGTATTTAAACTACTCTCGTGTATATGCCTAATTGCTTAATCAATATTGAAAACATCAAAAATTTTACTTAAGAGTCTAGATTAAATTCGCATATTTCTATAGTACAATAAATCAAGGGGTCGTGATCGAGGTTGAATTAATATTAAGAGTCGATGCTACCGAAAGGAAAGTCTTATAATCAAGTTCAATAAAAGTGTCTGGTACAAGATGTTATTTCCTTGCAAACCGTCGTCAAAATAAGGACGTCCTGAGCCGTCCAGTGCACCATGACGTCACAAAACGGTAAGGACGGATTGTTGTGTAGACAAAATAATCCCAGGGTGGGCGCTATCAATCTTCATACGTGGCCAAATTAAACTGGGACTCCGTCTCGGTTGGTACTGGTTGCAGGAAAATTCCGATTGTTGGTTTATTTTTAGATGTTGTTTTTTTATTACTTTTATTTTGAAGCATGTTATCAAGTCGCCAGAAAGTAATACTTAATTAGACTTTCTGTTTCTTATAGATTGCATAATGTAGGTGTTTGTTGTTCCGTTTCAATTAAATAAAAAAGTAACAAGTAGTCCGAGGATCACCAAAACTATAGTTACAAAGAGATAGATATCGCAAATTTAAGTACTCCTTCCGCTCCGCCCAGAGCGGGAAGAGTAATAATCCATTTGACTACATTATATGATAGGTAGTTTAATTCTCAACACTTTATTGACAGGCTTCGGCAGTTGAAGTACTTTACTTAAATATAATCCCACTTCTTCGCGCCTACCCGGCTAACGGCTCACCCCCTTTCCCGAAGTACTATAAGCCACTTCATCAGTAAACTAGAAGTGTGTTTGTACTCAAACCTTTACCTACACCTTCGGAGATCACAGGTGTTGCGATGATACCTATTTATGTTAAGTATCGCTCGTGGCCTGTACTCATAATAGTACCTACACAGAGCTAAGAGCGACCTCAACGTCCACTGACACGAAGATGTCCATTCAAAACAAAGCCTTTCAGTGAGAGAAATTGAAGGCTCATGACGATTCTGACTGTGTCTATGTCAGCCAAAAATTGTGCGCAGCGCCGCACATTGCGTTACTCCGAAGATATGTAATGACGCGACTACACTTGGCCGTAAGCCCGTATTCGGGTGCTAAAAGACTAGTCCAATCCGGCACCTCATGTTCAGTTGGTGGTGTGAGCCTCGGCAAAAACATGAAGCCGTTGTTCCTGCGCTTCTTCCCGTTCGTGTCGGATTGCCGTGTCATCAGATTACGGGGGTAAAGAAACAGAGAGTACACCAGCCGGTCGATGCTGTAGACATGTCGAAGTGAGGCTTGGGTGAAGTGATCACGAGGTGAGCTCTCAATCCATATACCTAATCAAGATGGAATGACAGATCACTTCGTGATCACGTGACATCTTGATTGTATGGATTGACAGCTTCTGAACTAAATCGCATGCATTATCTCCGTTGAAGTTAGCCACCAAGATAGAAATCCGGTCGGGAGGAACATAACTTTTTTTAATGGAAGAAGGATAGCCTTAATGTCTCTAGTCTGCCTGTGTTCTATGGCTGCCTAGCACACGGTGTGAGGTCGCTTTCGATCACGACCTAGGACCGCTGAAACAGCACATTTCTCTGCCATTGCCTATGGGTAATATAAGTAAAAGCTGTAGTTTAGGTGCCAAACGTGTCTGTTAGCCTATTACTGGTTCAATACTACTATTCGTTCGTGCTTAATATTTTGTTTGGATTCACAGTTGGATGCTGTCTTTTCTGGAAGATCGATCGATCTGACGTGCGAATCAGTTAAGGAAGGTGTTCCTAACAAAAAAATAATGAGTAAATAAATAAACGTGTCTCGGAAATATTTGATACTAAAAAAAAAACAATGGAATGATTTTGCTTGCTCCCCAAGAGATTTATTAAATCAAATGGGAATTGTGAATGTGTCGGCTACCTACTACCTACTATCGATTATTATTTTTATTTATGAACGGCAAAATAATTGAGGAAACATTATATTATTTTGAAACATTACAATAGTGAATATTTGTAACCTACTTATAAATAAATATCTCTAAATATACCTATTTTTGGTAGTCTACATCCTAACGAACTCTGAGGATTTTACGAAATAATCCAAGAAGGCTTGGTATGCGTTAAGCTTGTGTTGCTAAAACCTACGCTCAGCGGGGTCAATGGAATGATTTTGCTTGCTCCCCAAGAGATTTATTAAATCACATGGGTATTGTGAATGTGTCGGCTACCTACTACCTACTAATTGATTATTATTTTTATTCATGAACGGCAAAATAATTGAGGAAACATTATATTATTTTGAAACATTACAATAGTGAATATTTGTAACCTACTTATAAATCTTTGGTAGTCTACATCCTAACGAACTCTAAGGATTTTACGAAATAATCCAAGAAGGCTTGGTATGCGTTAAGCTTGTGTTGCTAAAACCTACGCTCAGCGGGGTCAAGCCCCCCCCCCCTCAAACGACAATCCTGGATTCGCCGCTGGATATGTACATACTTTTTCAAGTATTGAGTCTTCAACAGAGACCAACATCCAGATGCAATTTTACGAGAAAAGTAACAAACACATTCGGCAGACTCAAGAAACCACATCGTGCCCATATAATCTAGATGCCTACAGTCAAGTTCGGCAAGGTCTTGACGGGTCTCCCTTGTTTGGCCGAAAGGAATTTGACAAATATTCACTTCCCAAAATTTTTTTCTCATAATTTCATTTGCCAAATTACTACTTGCAAAAAATCTATTCACAAAAAATTGTAACGCAAACCCAAAAATGTTTGGGAAATGAACGTTTAAACCATAACTTGTTTACCAACTAGTACTTTTAATTTTTTTTATTTAGTCAAATATTTCATTTGGAATAATAGTTTTGACGCATTTTTTTTTAAATAAGTAATTATCCTAATCTAAATAGTTCAGTTCCGGGTAATCTACTAAAAACAATCTCTTTTTCTATGAATGCAAGTCGTTTCTGGCACTCTTTTTAAATGTCGGGGGGAAATCCTCATGGAAATCCTCCACCCTGGGGCGAGTTTTAACCTAACCTAACCTACCCATTTTGTTTCAAAAAACAATCTCTTTTTTGTCTTAATAAATCATTTCACCAAACGTTTATTGTCTGAAGATTGTTTGCTGTAATAAATCATTTGATTAAAGACCAAATGCCATAATGACATTATACTTGGTAATATTTTGCCAAGTAAAAATTTGACCAAATACAAATATGCGTACTAAAATCATTCGAAATATTGCAATGGTATAAAAAAGGTTGCTAAAATTTGTTTGGGTAATGAAATATTGTCAAAATCTTTTCGGCAAAACGGCAGGATCCCGGTCTTGACAAAGTATCATTATATGAGCGAAAACGTTTATTTAAATTCCAAAATGTCATTATCATGCGCTACTGAAATGTCACGTGGTCAATACCAAATACTTTGGACTTCTGACCATCAGTATCGTTGATAATATGACTTTGTATAGAATAGAGCCCAAGGACGAAAAATATAACTAAATCGTTTTTTGTCATCAGTACCGAGTGCGCACCCGCATTTCAACGGCAATCTTCATATTGATACAGTTAGCGGTCGTCTGCGCGACCTTGCTGCAGACCAGGACACAATTACAAGTGTTCCGCCACTGGAAGACGTAGGAACACAGGGCAGGTGGCACGTGCCGCACATCCTTGGCTGCATCCTTATCAACGAGACACGGACGAGGAATTTTCGCGACGACTTCAAGTTTCTGTTAGATTTTTGTATCTCTTCTCATATTTATCTCTTATTTATGTAGAAATCCATGGGTCATTTTATGAAATATGTTTTTAGCGGTGATGGTAATTTTCACAGACTAAAGGCGCCATTAGAAATAATATTCGTACCCACACAAGTACAACTGAACACAAGTTCAGCTGTCACATGCAAAGCCAAAATTGCCACGGTCCGGCAGATTATATCTATACTAATAATATAATTTAAATTGAACGCGCTTATCTCTAGAACTATCAGTCGGATTTGATTTTTTTTTGTATATAATAGCCACATTTATGAGGGAGGCTATAGGCTATACGGGAACCCTAACCAGGCAACCTTTAAACCAGGTAACCCTATACCGCAGCCTCAGCTGTCTTTAATTTAACAAATAAAACAAAATTAACTGAATTAAAGGCGGTTTATAGTTTTGTTTTAAAATACTAAGTGAAGAGAAACGAAACCGCAACAAACACTTGAATATTTTTTAAGCTCTTGTCTATCTTTTTTTTGCGGTTTGGCAACATAATGATTCTAGATTTTTGCATCGCTGCTCATCTTTACCTTATTCGGGTAAATATTTTAGGTAGATATGAAACTTTTATCTGAAGTACACATTTCTTACAAGAGCTTTTAATATGTTTGTCAACATCTGTTCTAGGTTGACTGTCGAAGCGTTAAAACGGTATTAGTAGGCAAATAATCTCAAAGACACATAGTGGAAGCCCTGTGTCCTGTGTATAAGCACAGGGAACGTCACATGCTGATTTTGCTTTGTCTTATTGCCAGGACACTTGCTTGGAAACACACGACAGCGCGAGCGGTCATTTGGCACCTAACAACAAAACGTAGACTGCATCCTTAATGACAATAATGACTGCCAATGGATTGGAACTCGCGAACGAAAAACTTTCGCACATTAACATACTAATTTATTTTGAATCGTCGAGTTAATTAGGTTATTAAACTAATTGGTTTTATTAAATTTCGCACATCGCTGTAGAGAAGTATATTTATTTTACCGACAATTTTTTTTTAATTCTAGGAGTTTTGGCTCATCAGTGACCAGTTTTACTATCATACCACGTGAAGTCAAAAGAGCTTGGTAATTTTAACATTATTTACATAATTCATCAGTTGAAGACAAATCTAGTATTGATGTCTAATAAAGGTAAAGCTTTTACTGGCACCTTTAAATTATATGGAACTTGAAATACAGCTAGTAAAGGTGTAGGTAACTACATAATTATACATATCAATGAAAACAAATATCCAGAAAGGAAGTCTTGCAAACATACTCGTAACAAAGTTCAATCTTTAAAAAATCAAATAATTTCATCTCTCAACGAATTTCTAAATCATCAATATCTCTCAATATAACGAGCTGTTAAGTGTTAATCGTAAAAAACAATTTCTCGTACACACTAAAAGAATAGATGAGAAGTGCTTAAAATCGTGTTCTTCAAGTTCTGCCTGGTCATAAAACCCCCCTAAGAGCCTCAAGCGTTAAAAGGAAATTGCGTTTCTATCGTAAATGATAATTACTGTTATGAAGTAAATGCCAAGTAACCCGATTTCTACAGCGTATCCTGCGCACATTAACATTTAACTGTAGTAAATTAGTAGTTGACCTGATGCCGCACAATCGTTTGTGGTCATTGCTCTCGGAAGTACAATAGCTGCTATCGCATGACTCGATATCTATTAACGTACTCGATAAGTGTTTTCAACCATTTTCAAGTCGAGTCGAAAGTAGAGCGCGAAGATTTTTGAATGAGGTTGTTTGTACTCTCGATGCAAAAAGTGCTTACCAAACATAAAATGTAACAACACTAACAAGTTATATAGAGTGCAATTCAGCAAGTTAACAGCCTAATAAGCTAGTTAACTAGGTAATAATAATAAGTTTCATCGGCGTTGGTGTAGTAAACATTGATGTGCTCGATTGTACTTGAGTAGCGTCTGCAAATTGCCGGTTGTATTTAATCGCCAATTAGATTAGTTCGTTCAGGCTATGAAAACAGTCTTTAAATATGGGCTAGTCTAGTAACTTTTGCTGACGATGGAGAGCCGTTGATGTGGCTATGGGTAACCGACGAGTTGATTACTCGTCGGCTACCCATAGCCACATCATGAATTCAACTCATAACTTAACGCTTATACATATTCCTCGAAGGGTTGGGCAGAGATGAAACCTATTAGTATTATTATTTTTCGACTGGTACGTTTAACTGCCAGTCGGATTTGGAAAATTATTTTTGTATATGATAGCCACATTCGTGAGGAAGGCTATACGGGAACGGGAAAAAACGGGATATGCGCGTACGAAGTCGCGGACAAAAGCTAGTAATTTATGTTATGTTCACACACATAGGTACTCTCGTTTTGTGCCAAATATATTCGTATAGCCATTCGGCGTGATTGTGTTATAAACTTCAATACTTTCGCATTTACAATATTAGTTACGATCCACGGTGAGACAGCGAAGAACATGATAATTTCTGTAATATCATAATCATATTTCCACATCAGAGGGCCAATTGTATGTACTAACTTTCAAGCAACGTTCGCATATTCTCATCTCATCCGTAATCAATCTGTCAAAAAAGCCTAATTTTTATGCATTTTTGACAGATTGCGAATGAGATGCGAATGCGAACGTTGTTTAAAAACTGGCCAAGTGCATGTTGGACTCGCACAAGAAGGGTTCCGTACCATAAACCGAAAAAAACATGTTTCTTGTATGGGCCCCCTTTTATTTTAAAATTTATTTCATTTTTATTATTTGTTGTTATAGCGGCAACAGAAATACATCATCTGTAAAAATGTCAACTGTCTAACTAGGTATCACTGTTCATGAGATACAGCCTGGTGACAGACGGACGGACAAGCAGACGGACGGACAGCGGAGTCTTAATAATGAGTAGAATTGGCACTCAGAGCATAAAATAAAGAAGCAATACCCAGAGTTACTTACGTGAGTCATAATAAAACGAGTGATCTTAAACTTTTTATAGCAGTCGTTGACCATGACCCGCTGAATATATTTTATTTTACAAGTAAACAACACAGTTTATTATTTACTTATATAACTTGATTTTATTGGGCCTATAATTTTAGTTATCAGCACTTGATGCAAAGGAGCTCAATCACCTGTGGTGTTATCAAAATGAGGTCGCTTGTTACAAATGAGCGGAAAACAGTTCAATAAGAGTTACACGAACGATTACTTTCTATGTTGACGTATGATAGGATAAGAATTTTTTTAGGGTTCCGCACGTCCGTATGAAAAAATAGGAACCGTTACACGACTAATTTCGTATTTCTACTTGTGATCTTCTCAAATAATTACCTACTTATAATTTAGGGTTCCCTATCCATTTGCATAAATTTTTTTACGCATAACAGCTTACGCATAATTTTTTTTAAGCATAATTTCTCTAACCATAATAATGATTAAGCATAATATCCTAAAGCATAAATTTATTTACGCATAATGATATTAAAACATATTTTTATAGGTATACATATATATACCAGGATACATATCTCCTGAATCAGGTAACATATTAATATAATATAACGTATTGAACAATTTTGTGGGTCTTTTTTTTTCACTGTAGGAAGCATGAAGCAAGCAAGCATACAGCATGCAAGCAAGCATACAGCATGTAAGCAAGCATGCAAGCAAGCATGCAGCAAACAAGCAAGCATGCAGCATGCAGCATTCAAGCGAGCATGCAACATGCAGTAGGCAGGGTTTCTGTCACGGCTCCGGCGCTGCGGGCCTCCGGCGGCCCCACGCGCCTACGCTATTTTAAATTACACTCTAGGGGTAGGACAAACAAGACTACGTGGAGTCGGTTTTGCAGCAATTCGGTTCTGTCACTAACTTTAGTTGCACAGCATATTAAATTTTTAACCAACAATATTATTTAATTGTTACAGAAACTATAGCAAATTGGTTTGATCAGAATTATGTATGGGGCACTACATGTTCACCACCACCATTTCCACCCAAAGTCTGGAGTACGTATCTTCTAGAAAAGGAAAATATACCTAGGACACAAAATCATGCAGAGGCATGGCACAATAGATTTGCACATTTTGTGGGAAAACACCATCCTGGATTTTATTTTTTGGCAAAAAAGAACGTTCAAGAAATAAAACATCAACCCATTGAAATAGATAAACTGGATGTCGGAACATCACTTATACCAAAAAAAAAAGAAAAAATACATGGACTAAACCAAAAGAATTGAAAAAAATATTAGTAAAAAAGATGAGTATAGCAATTGCTAAAAATATACACCTAAAATAAATAATTATACATAATTAAGGACCACTGTTTCAATCAGTTAACTTCTATCTAAGGAATAACTGCCATATTTATTTCTCATAATAGAAGTTAAACTGATTGACATATTTTTTATACAAAAACTGTCAAAACATCTAATATATTCTTCAGATAAAAGTTATCTCGCGATTGAAAAATCGTTTAAGTTACATAATGTTATGTATAATAAATCATTTGCATGAAAATTGTTTTTGTTATTTATATTAATTGTATGCCTAAATATTATTATGCTAATAGTCATTAGGCCTACTAACGTTATGCGAATCAAATTTATGCCAAAACAAATTAGTCTTTAAGGTGATTATGCCAACATAAAATTATGCCGAAGTATTATTATGCCAAAGCAAATTGTGCCAAAATCGTTATGCCGAAGTATATTAGGACAACGAACATTATGCGAAAAGAAGGGATCCCATAATTTAGTAGTTATTTATGAAAGTACATTAAAAATTCCATTCCTCTTATCACCGAAAAAACAAGCCTAAAATTAACAAAAAAACGGTTTTCTCCTTTCCTTAAACAGATAAGAAGTCTATATCAGAAATCATTTATTTTGCGAAGAATGTGGGTATACAAAAATATGATGTCGATATTTTTAAAAAATGATAGTTCCAACACACTCTACCTTCCGGCATGCAAAAGTAGAAAAACTTACATATTTAAACATAATAAAAATTTAAATTTTTTTAAAAAAATAGTTAAATGTCCTTGGATCATAACAAAAATTCACATAAATTATTAACACAAAAAAAAAAACAACAATCTGAGATCATAGTGACTCCTTTACAAATACAAAAAAAAAAAACTAAATTACATTACATTAAATTACATAATAAAACAACATTACATTAAATTACATTATATAACAACATTACATTAAATTACATTATAAAACAACTTTACATTAAATTTGAAATAAAATATGATTAAATAATATATCATTATAATCTTTTATCATTCAAAAAATCTTGTATGGAATAATAACATTTGTCCAAAAGTAAGGATGTTAGCCTCTTTTTAAATATGCCTAATGGTTTCTCTTTATATGCATGAGGTATTTTATTATAAATGATTGGCCCCATTGATAAAAAACTTTTTCTTAATAACGCTGTTTTGTACCTTCCTGTGAACATTAGATTTTTGTATTGCGATCTAACAGATCCCGGCCGTGTTCTAATATCATCCATTAGGGTAAAAAGGTGTAAATTTGTTCTAACAAACAATGCATCTTCAAATATATATAAGGACGGAAAGGTGAGTAATTTTAGAGACTTGAACACAGGTGCACAACTGTCGGTATTTTTAAGACCAGTCATTGATCTTATGCAACGCTTCTGAGCCTTGAATATCCTTATTTTCGTTTAATCCAATGACATCTTTCATTATTTTTATTGCAAATTGTTCTTTCTATTTTTTTTAAATTGGAAGACATCTACGTACTGAATCCATACTATTCGTTCAATCCGTTATAATTCATAAACACGGTAAATTGATTTCTAGTTGCCACCTGCGATCTCTCAAACCAATATAGAATGCCAATGATCGCATATCCATGGTAATTTTTCAATATTTTTTTCAGGCAAAGATACGATTTATACAAAAATACAACCTCGAAAAATATCGCATATCCTAGAAAATAAACAGCATATTTTTATTACAAAATGACCCTATAAACAATCTTGACTTCTTTGATTGTTGGAACCCGGCCCGATACAACTGGTAACAGGGGCAACTAGGCACAATGCGTTTGGAGAGCGAGTTACGCTTCTACACCTCCACAATCTTTGCCCTCGCACACTTAGCCTTCCCTTTTTACCAATTTCAAGAGCTTTTTTCACACATCAATCTCGTTCAATGCGAGAGTAATATGATGTAAAAGCGTCATACTTCGTGAATGCCGACCGTTCCGAATCGATCGTTAGGTACATTGGTGTTTTTTTTAAGTGAATATTTGTTGGAAAGGGCTGATGCAGTTCTTCTTTGAAGGTTGTGCTGTGAGGGTGCTGAGAGGTTGGGTTTTTTAATTGGATGTGGCTGAAGCGGGTCTTCGACGGTTAGTTCAAGAGGTTTTGTTATATTTTGCAATTTTGTACTTTCGTTATCATTTCAGCCGAAAGACGTTCACTTTTGGACATAGGTCTTCTGCGAGCGTTGCCACTTCAGAGTCTTTGGCCCCATCAACCATCCAACATAACATTTTCCTATTTTCATCGTCAGTGAAATTCTATTTTTGAAACCAGATTTTTCAAAATATTGACCCCTTCTTCCTTTTATCTTTTAAAAATTCAAGCTGGGTCAACAAAATAAGTTTCGAAAAACGGTTTTGTGTTTTTCAGCAAAAAGAGCGCAAAAAGTTTTGAAAAATAAAATCGGATTCAGAAACAGGAATATCCAAATGTTCGGTATTGTTCTGTTATTTCGAAACAGCTTTCACGTATCCGTACAATATTGATGAATTGGATTGTTCGTGGTATTCCACGAATGCACAAAAACATAGCACCTACGAAAAATAGTGAAAGTTTCTGAACGGACACTTTTTCGAATATTGGCTATACTCTTGTAGAAAAACGTTCAGGATAACTTGTACACACATCCATCAAAAATCACGTCAGTATTAAGCCAGATAATAGGGAATATGCATGAAAAAAATATTTATTATCTGTACACTTTTTCTGAAAATATACAAAAATATAATATTAACAGTGAAATTAGAATCAAAATTGATCAAAAAACAAACGAGATATGACTATTTTAAACAAATGTATCTTTCTCTCTCGCGGAGACGCCGTTTTCTACGGCAGCTGTATAGGCGACATAGTATTTGACGCCAGAGTTCGTATTGGACTTCTCTTTCTAATTGTCATCTTTGAAGCTTTATAACTTCATCGCTGATGAAGGTTTTTAAAAAAATATTTCATTATTGTTTACTAGAGCCAATAAGTATTTCATTTTGCAAATAAAAAAAATGCATGCATATTCCCTATTACTGAAACATTGTAATTTGTGCCGCATACTGTCTTATCTACCCTCAACAAACACCATTATCCCATGTAAGTTGGCACGTATAGAAAAAATAACCGCCACTGGAGCTCGTCGGTTGATTAGGTCGGGTTCCAAATGGTCGTATGTGCTATAAACATTTTTGGGTAAACGTAATATGGAGTCGTTAGGATAATAGAATGGACCACAACGCGGCGGTTGTGCCGTTAGGGCGGTATCTGCCGATTTACTTCATGTAAACTGACAGATAAAGAAACATATCCCTTGTAGCGGTTTTGGGTGTTTGCTCGAGAAATGTAGACTTCTTTTTTCTGAAGAATAGTATTTGGGTCTGGTTTATAGGTCTTAGAATTAAATTACAGCTAGACTATAGTCATTTGTACAAAAATCCTTCTCATATCAGAAATGCGAAAGTTTGTGAGTATGGATGAAGGTTTTTACTCTTCCACGCAAAAACTTATTGGATAGATTTTGACGAAACTTTACAATAATACAGGGTGTTCCAGAAGTGCGTGGTCATATTAAAGGGTGATGTCATGNTGCCGCATTTTACTATTGCCGTACTGTCGTCTGCAAACAAAACCATAGGTTGTTGGATATGGCGAGGCAAGTCATTAATATATAACAGAAACAATAAAGGCCCAAGTACACTGCCTTGGGGAACGCCATATTTTATTACTCTGTAGCCGGATAGATATTTATGTTCTCGTTTAGTTTTCACACATATCCTTGATATTTCTGTGCATTGCATTCGATTAGTAAGGTACGACCTGATTAGATTTAAGACATTGCCTCTAATGCCGTACGTGTAAAGTTTGTTTAAAAGCGCGTCATGGTTTACATAATCGAATGCTTTCGTCATATCAGTATATATGGCGCATACAGGTATTCTATGGTATCGTATATTGCCATATTAATATTTTTATTTTTCCTGAATCCCTTTTGTTTCTCACATAAGATTTTATTTTTTGTTAAGAACTTATAAACTGACTCGTATATAATTTTTTCAAACACCTTTGAAAACACTGGAATAAGGGCCACGGGCCTATAGTTAGCCAGGTCTTCTTTGCTATTTTTTTATGGAGTGGTTTTATAATGACTTTTTTAAGACTATTGGGGAAGGTACCTGAACTAATACTTGCATTCATAATGTGACTTAGAGGTCCAGCAATTATATCAGACACAAATTTAACTACAGTCGTTATTACTCCATCATAGCCATGACTTTTTCTGTTTTTAAGTGCTCTTATTGCTCTAGCTACCTCCTGTGGAATAACTGGCGGCATAAACATTGAGTTCGGGTTATTTGCTATACTAATGTAATTGTCTGATTCTGGTTTTCCGTTTGATACATCTTGTACTTGGTGTATAAAGTAATTATTAAAAGATTCAGCAATTCCCTGAGGGTCTTTAATTATAGAATTCTGTCTGTTTATTTGTAAAATAGGGAATTTAGTGTTATTAATAATTTAATAATAATAATTTTGTTTGAGCTTTTTGGGTGAGTCTAATAATTTTCTTGAGTTTCTGTGAATAATTTTTAAAAATATATTTATTTTTACGCGTAGGAGAGAATCTGTACTTCCACAGTAACTGTCTCTGTTTCCGGCTACAAATTCTTATACCCCGAGATATCCACCTACTCTTTCTGTCTGGTTTAATACTAACCCATTTAGTAGGAAAGCAAAGGTTATAAAATAAATAGAATATGTCAATGAAATTATCATAGGCTTCATTTGCGTTTTCGGTACCAAATACATCCGAGAAAGTAAGACACTGTATATAATTTTTAAATTTTATCATATTTTCTTTTGTGATCTCACTTTTTCGTATTCGCCACGAATTAATGATACATGTTTTTTTTACTGGGATTTTCAATAGTTGAGCTGTATGGTCAGATAGAGCAAGATCTATAATCTCACTTTTGCATTCTTGTTTAGAATTATGAGCTATGTTATCCAGGCAAGTTTTGCTCATTAGTCGGGTTGGTTGATGTATTTCCAATTTAAGATTGTAGTTGAGAAGTAGAGATTCAAAGTCCAATGTAAATCTATTCCTTTTAATTATGTCTATGTTAAAATCTCTACATAAAACCACCTTTTTATTTGAATTAGTGCATAATGTCTTCAGTAGAGCATCTAGGTTATCATAGAAGAGGTTTATATTAGACATACTCGGCGGACGATATATGCATATAATTATTATCCTTTGCTTAACTAGTTCCAACGCACAACATTCTATAACCCCCGTCACTGAAAAGCTTGATATGTTCTTTAATTCTTTGTATTCATAACTATTTTTAATTAGGATGCAGGAACCCCCACGTTTTTGTGTTTTTCTCGCATAACACGCAGCTATCTTAAAGTTAGGTATATTAATTAAGTTTTCGTGACCAGCTATTACAAAATTTACAAAATGTTCCGTTATACAGATCACATCTACATCTATTTTCTTTTGTTGCAATTCTTGGATATGTACAGTTAATAAATCAGATTTATTAAGAAGTATAGTTTGAGTTTTTATAATTACATGTTAAAAAATATGATTCCTCGGAGCCATTTACATAGTAGTATTAAACACTTCAGTTTGTCGACCCTTCGGGCTATGTCGGTAACCTTGGTTCTCTTGCGGATATCATTATTCCTGATTCGGTGCTGGGTAGGGCACATTGCTCGCAGAACAGATGATCAATGGAGCCGAAAAGTTCTGGACCGGCAACCGCGTACCAGAAGACGTTGTTGGATTGGAAGGCCTCTCACATGGTGGACCGATGACCTGGTGAGGGTCGGTAGGTAGAATAGGTAGCCGATCGATGGTTGCAAGACGCATAGGACCGGTTGTTGTGGCGACACTTGGGAGGGGGGGCTAAGTCCAGCAGTGGACGTCTTTCGGCTGATATGATGAAGATGAAATAAAAACAATAGTAAGTACGTAAAAGAAGGTTTACAGTAACATTAAACTGCAAGGTTTTTCATAAATAAATGTCCACTTACTCCCCTATACATTTCATAATAAGTAACTATGTACCTACGTCACATTATAAATTTGGTAACAAACGTCATCATCATCTGCCTAGCCTTTTTCCAACTATATTGGAGTCGGCTTTCAGTCAAACCGGATTCATCTGAACATCTTGTAACAAACATATCTATATTAAATCAAAGATAATAATCTGAACTTTAATATTGCTCTAGGTTGAACTTCCTCAATTTTGAAACGGAAAATAGTACTCATTTTATATTAATTAATTAAAGACATGAACCAATGTGGATCAGGCAATAATCAGCAGTAAGTCACCCACTTATTATGAAGTATTTCTCTCTCAATTTAATATTTATTTAGTTTCTTCGATTACGTAGGGTTATCAGTCTTTAAATGATGAATGAAAGTCACCATAACCGAGAGAAAAAATCGGGCTCGGAATATCCCTTTTAATGACTGACCACCATTCCTGATGAGCGTACCCTAGCGTCACCACAATATCGACTCCGTCTTGCGCTTCTTGAATTTTCTCGTGGTGAATGATATATTTAAAGTAGTTTTTAACCGACTTCAAAAAAGGAGGAGGTTCTCAATTTTGTTGTTTTTTTTTGTTTGTTACCTCATAACTCTGTCATTTATGAACCGATTTGGAAAATTATTTTTTCATGTGAAAAGATATACGTTCCGATTGGTCCCACAGAAATTTTATCAAATTCGGTTCAGTGGTTTGGTTTTTAAATCAAAATTGCTGGAGTAAATAGAAAACAAATCATCCAAGTAAACAAAATTGTGTGTTTTGCTTTCCTGTGACTTTCCAGTGGTGTTGTTAGGTGTGGAGTACCTACCTACGACTAAAAAGTGTAATATAAAAACTTTACAAAAAAATACAACCGACTTCTGTTTCTAGTTGTTTCTTCGTATTTTAACACCGACTGACCGACTGTAGTGTATTGTTTTATTTGGAAGTCGGTTGTATTTTTAATAAAAAGTTTTTTTTATCATTTATCTTTGTACTAACAGAATAATTATTTTTACTGAATACCGACACGTGAGGTCAGTATGAAAGTTCGTATGCTGTAAAAACAAACATGCCAAAAAAATAAAATAATATAGTTAAGGAACTGTTGTTTTTCACAGCGTTTCCCCTATTGTTATTGGTTTGTTTTCGTCAACAAAGCCATTTTTTCACGTCAGATTTCGGAAAGACATATTGGAAAATATACTCGTACAAACAACGTAACCATCTGCGTTGGACACATCAACGGCCCAAAAGCCAGTTACACACTATACCTACGCGTGGCAGAAACTAATAATACTCGTCCATTTCAGGTCATGAAACAATGCCTCAATAATCCGCAGAGATAAAGCGAACAGTGAAAGCTTTATCGGAACCAGGTTGATTTATTACGCACATGTGTAACGAGCTTTACATAACCCCATTGTGATAGCCGAATAATGGATGTAGGTATGTTTGTACCCACCTATCTTGTGATCATATTCTGTCAGTTTTTGCAAAAGAATAGGGAAACCCTTTCTCTTTCTATGGTCTGTACCTCGTAAAACACGACTAGGAGATTTTGTGACCACATCAAGAAGTTGACACAAGTCAACTTCCAGTAGTTCCAGTCTGACGAGTTTCAGCTGAATACCATCTATAGGTACTTATTATTGTAAATGCGAAAGTTTGGATGGATGGATGTTTCTTACTCAATCACGTTAGAACGGCTGAACGGATCTTGATGAAATTCGGCGCAGAGATAGATTATAGTCTAGAATAACACAAAATACATTTTATCCCGGAAATTTGTTCCCTTGGGAAAATTTTCGACATTCACGCGGGTGGAGTTGCGGGCAGCAGCTAGTTATTTTATATACAGCAACTCTGACATCCACCACCCAGCATCTGAGTATCACGTTCCAATTACCCGTAATGACTGTCAAAGATCTACAAAAGAGAGCCGTCTGGAAATTCATTGATTATTAAAACTAACTACAATCAGCAGGCAATCGGCCAAGCTTGAGGTGTGGCAGTTTGACCAACTAATCGTGGCAATCTATGTTAGGCCTATGTTCATCAATAGAATTTTTGAGATAAGAACGACGAAAGGTCCACCACGTGCGAAACTGGGGCATTTCTCCTCAAAACAATTAACCTACAGGCAAAATTGAGGTGGCAAATAATTGTAGTGTCCGTTCCGAGTAATAACAATCCCATTGTCCAGTTACAGTAACGGCCAAAAGATTATATGACGCGAATCGTCTGAGAAAGTAGGCCTGTCATTGACTTTGAGCGACTAGACCGGTGGTAGACGGTGACGGGGGAACAAAAAACGCGCGTTTGTAGCCCGCCTTATTTGTTTACCCACTACAAACGAATCCATTGCTGAATTTCCTTCCGGAACAGACAACGTTGCCATAGGTGACACAGCAATGAATGCTGTGCCAACAGATTCGATGGCATGACTACGCAATAGTTGTCAGTATTGGTAGAGGTCGTTTTTGTGTTGTTACAAAAAGTCCTATCACAAGCGATCATGTAAGGTAAGCGTTAAAATTAGATGATAAAAAAATCAATTTTGCCTATGTTCAAAGATAGTACTTTACAAGAGAACAGGGAAATCTGTTTTAATTATTATTTGGCAGTCGGTTTCAGATGCTCTACTTAATATTAATTAAAATGAGTCATTGTTGCGCAGTTAGATGCCTCTCGACTTATTACGGTTAAGTTTAACAGCTATACCTTGAACTGTTGCAACAATATTTGCTACAGTCATTTTTTTATGTTAGCCATGTTACTGGTGAAAACAGATTTTTGATCTTCTATCTACCAATATGGAATCATTGGTCCCCAAGTCACTGGCTATAAACCTAGTTTGTTGGGAGCCAGGAGATAATACTTTAAGCGCACTATTTTGTTGTATTATATTACCAGTGATCGGATAAGCGGGCGCTTATACCTATACCTAAACTTCTTCCCGTGAAAGTGAATTAAAAAAAAATACAATGAGAGTTCACAACGAGTTCTAAGTATATTTTTTATGCGGTGGCATTTTTAGCAATCTCAGGAATTTTGAACGTTTCCGAGATCCGGGATTCTGAACAGCGTGCCCGTATTATACTTTCGTGGGAATAAAAGAGAAGTTTAGGTATATTAGCGCTCGATTATCCGATCACTGCATTTTACTGTACTTGTAAACTTTGTAAACTAATTATTGGAAATAAAAAACATTATTATTAATGTTTATTTTGTTGATACGGTGCACTCTGGGCGATTATCTCATCTTAACAACTGCACTGACTGTAGAAAATGATCCAATAGTTTTAGTAATGGCGTTGTGGACTAATAAGGAATCACAAAACAAACTCATGACTGATTATCATGTTAAATATATACATTTAAATAGCCTCGTCCTGACCCTTGTATTGAAGAAAAAGGTATTATTAACAGCGAAATATCCTCTGTTTCAGACAAACAAAGTAAATGAAAAGGAATCGCTTATGGACATGCAACTACCATCATTCTTTGACTGGCTGACCTTCACAATTTAAAAGTGCCTGTAAGTGTGTTATTTGAAATTAATGTTTTCGATTTTATTTTATTTGAAAGGGAAATTACCCCTAAAACTCTAACTGCATTTTCATGTAAATACTAAAATTGATAGGAATATTGAAAGCGATAAGCTTTGACGGTCGTGCGCACAGCATTTATCACGTTAGCGGCGCTCATGTGAAATGGGGCAGGCCTGCTTACTCAACCAAGGACTGTGCCACACTGGAGAAAGCTATGCTATAGATATTATCGCTAGCAATATTTGTCTCCGATGTTGAGAAGAATATAAGCAGAAGGAACGCTGCTCCACAGTGTCATAATGATGAAGAATTTCGTCTCAGATTTGGGAAAGAACATAGGTAAGATGATAGCATCTAGATGACATTGAACAAGTACGCAAAGCTGCCATGATGAGGGTTAATAAATACCATAGAAACGATGATACTTACAACTACAGAATGTGAAAATGAGGACACTTAATAGGAAAATCTGTGGAAAAAAGCCGACGATGTTGCGCCGACCCCAAATCAATTGTGGTTTGTGATAAAGGCAAGAGAATGATAGTCGCAATAATTATTACTATCTATGGATACACAAATATCATAACATCATCTCAACAGTTTAGGATATTAATTTAATGATATCCGATGCATTCGAAGATAGAACAGGCCATTAATGAAAAAAAAAATGGTGGAATATCTTTCGACTCAAAAAATACTAGAATTAAATATAAACAGTGGCTAAAAAGTGCAGCCAATCATTTAAACGATGAATTTAGAATACCTTTGTTCGCTCTATCAGTTCCTTGACTCCAATAGGCACAGGCAATCATACATATCCATTAAGATACAATGGGCTGGTGATTGCCAATAACATGGTTCCACTAAAACTTGCAAAGGCCGCCAGACAGTAATCAAAACTAAATAATCGGTACCAGGAAACGACACAACGATAAAGTGAGTTCACTTGAGAACAGCTGTACCGAATGACCGAAATTGCATTTTATTCGAATACAGACGAAAGATAAAATACAGCTAAAAGTTATTTATCCCTATTATCATCTGCCTAGCCTTTTCTCAACTATGTTTGGGGTCGACTTCTAGTCTAACTGGTTGCAGTTGATACCAGTATTAAACATATAGCCTATCAGACATTTCCAACCAGTCCAGTCAAGGGGTAACACGATATAGAGGTATCGCGTTATGTTAGACTGGTTTCCAGACTTTTTCGGTCCTATGTCTGCCAAAAACCATCCAAGTCAGTGGCAATACATTGGCCTTGAGCTGACCAAGCGCATTACGGAGTTTCAGTATAGTAAGGGGTCCGCTCATTTTGGCTTTGTTATACTGACGAGTGACCTACTGTACAGTCAACTGCACGCGTCAGTGGTATCAATTTAACATTGACAGGCGCGTAGTCGTCGGCTCTAGCATTTCCATAGTTCAAGTGAGTGACATGACCCTGGTTTCTGGAAAGAAATAATTGACACTTCACAAATTCAAAGCAGGTTTATCACTTGGGATGCGATTGGCTACCTAAAAAGTCGTTCAACTAATCACTGCAGCTTGCCAACGTCACATTAATTTTTCGATCCAACGTTTAGTTGGGTATAGTAAAACTATAGCATCCCATAGCTGTTCTCTCGCTCAGCCAGTACACCACAGGCCTTTAAAGCAAATATCAGAGGTGTTGCATCACATAGGAAAAGTGAACGCTCTCGAGCAACCACCCGTTGTGCCTATAACTGATTTTATAAATATTAGCCGAATCACTTGGCACGTAATGTTCTTATAGCAGTGGTAATTAAAATTAATTACACGCAAATCAGAATAAAAATGGAAAAGGAAATGAAGTATTACAGTTAATAGTAGAGCTGGTTTTTGGTTAGTACTCCATCCAACCAGTAAAAAAAAAATGTCTCATACAATTGTTCTACAGCACAAAATTAAGGCCTTTTAAAGAACCAAGTATTTAAATTTAGACACTTTAGCGCCGGTCGTAGCTGCGCAGGCGCAATTCATTGTCCTATGAAATAAACTTACGGGTTAAGATGAAATAAAGTATATGATAGATGACTGCACAATACTGTTGCAAAGTTTATGAAATAAAACAATGAATGTCGTGAAATAAATCTTAGAGAAAATTGTTGAATTGTGAGAAGTTGAAAACATTTTAAAAGATAACAATACAAACATCTCTAAACATCTGATTTTACTCTTGCATAAATTATTTGGAAGCACGTTTTTATGAATTTTCTAATTTATTGACTGGCAGAAATAGCTTAATAAATTTAATAATGCCTTAAGTATAATCAAATTATTAAACTAAAACAATCAGAAAAAAGCAGAAGAATTTAAAGTCGTAAACTAAGGAAGAGAGTCGGGTCTGATAAATAAATTAGACTTTTCATGACAATCAGGGGCAATTCTCATATTTTAAATAAGCCTTCACAGTCGCACCGCAGTTGCACCTCTAATTTCCCTAAAGTTTGACATTCATTGTTTTTGATATGATATTATATTTTTTCCTACTCCTTCGCTTTTGCTTTTCCGATTAATTTCGTTGCGGGATCCAAGACTGTTAAATCGTTTCTCCGGGTGTTCCTCTAAAACCCCGATTGAGGAACAATACACTGAAACTGTTTTTATAAAAATATGTCTGTTTAATTAAATATCTTGGTGTAATTTATTACTATCGCTTAAAGTTTAATCTACATTCAAAATATGTACAAAAGTCGGTATCGATTAATTAATATTAGCAAATATCTTTCTAATATCTTCATTACTTTGACTACCAACTTTCTCTGAACATGTTTCAAAAAAATCTATATTAATAAATGCCATGCTTATCAATAACATTCAAATACCAATTGATAAATGTTAGTAATGAATTAATATCGTTAAACACTGTTGGTCGAATGTAATTGATGAGGATTTCATTAAAAATGCGACGGCCATTTTAAATCAATTTAAATTACTTTCACGGTTAAATTGACCGAGTGAATGAATTGATACAGTGCGCTGGGTTCGTTTCCTGGTTGTAATTATTTTAGAGTTGAACATTGCAGGACAGTTGGGGCTGATTTAGTAGCTATTACAAAGAAGTCTACTGAAAGGAATTTACAGTCACCGTTTCGCGTTAAATTCCTGATATGTTCCAGCAACAGAAAATATTCTCTTATACGTAGAACTTGTAAGATTTGATCATCATCATCAGCCGAACAACGTCCATTGCTGGACATAGGCTTACTCTAAAGGGGTTCCCATAATCGCCACGCTTGGCAGGCGGATTGGCGATCGCAGTGTAGCTGTTGCAATGTACAGAAAATGCTGCTGCCCATTTTCTTACGCCACCCACGGGAAGTGAAGAGTTGATCAATTAAATTCATTAAAAATAAATAATACCAAACATGCAAAATGCATCACAAACGATCTAATTTGACAGAAAGAAGAAATTTTCTCGACTTTAGTAATATCAACACTTGAATTCTGATCATGCATTATAAGTGCATGCGTCTTTTTAACAGTACCGATATGTTTCCAAAACATAATTGAATCATACATAACAAACTTTAATTTGGTACAGACAAATAAAGTGTCAATGGAATCGAATTTCTTAAAGTCCAATTCGATCTTCTCAATTCCATTTAATAGACAATGTTTGTTATGATCTCTGTACCAATTGATGGTGCCGTCCAAAAACTGTTTTACTATGGAATTTCGACCTAATTACCTTTGTAATAAGGCTTTGTGTTTCAATCTTTTATTATTCATAGTCTGTATTGGTTTTCAAGTGACAAATGACTCTTCATCCACTACGCGGGTGGTCGGCAGCTTCGTATGATACTACGATTTATCATATAAATTTCACTTTATATACTTAGAAACTTCATACAAACTGCATCGTTTCTAAATCGTGACTATATCTGTACATACGTGTATTACACTGAAATAATGTAGACATATTAACCTTTCTCTCAAGATTTCCACAAGTTTGAAATGTCATGTGCTCAAACATGTTTTAATCGTTTGTGCAGTCACGAACTGATGCAGATAAGAGATGAGAGAAATAACTTCTTAAAATGAGAGCTTTTTTGCTAAAATTTCGCTTGACATTTGTAGGCATAAACATAAAAAGGTACCCTACTTTTCTGAACCGTTTTGTTAGTACGTGACGCGACCTTTATGCATTCCTTTTAGTACGAGCGTTTCCCCGTAACGTCACTGAACTTCGAGGTAATATTCTTTTTACTTGAACAGGTTGATGAAATGCCAGTAATCAGAAAGGTCTCTGCTACAAATTCACATCCGTCTAGATCTCTAAATGCCAAAAATATAATAAATACATACTACCGGTCCCGACGCACATTGCCTTTCCCGAAAATAAAAAACAAAAATCCCATTGCAAAGCCACCAGCCGGTCCAATTGAAAATGTAAACCGCACAGACAACACACAAAAAAAAACATCAAAATCGGTCCAGCTGATTTACAGCCAGTTTCAATAACGTATCTACCTTTGACCAACTGTCAAATTAGCTACCAACAGTATCTGAAACGTGATGTTTACCTTTCAAATATGACGTTTCAACTACTGTGTTATTGAGACCGGCCGTAAGAGAAGTTTAGGACAGAAGAATTAGGTAAACTGAATTCAGATAAATTCGAAAACCTTATCCGTTCCATCCATAAACAAGCATCCTGCAATAACACTCAAAGTTAAAAGCACCATTAAAAGTTGCAGCCACTGACACCAACCGATTACAAACAAAGTTTAGTCGATACTCAGTTTATATTGGTTTAGTAACTAAAGTGTGGGAATCTAGTTCATTGGTGGAAGCAGTAATAAAGGATCAAGTTATCTGTGACATTTCAATCCAGTTGCGGTAATGCAGTGGAGTAACTAATTTAGTGGTTTCGAGATATAATACTCATTTGGTTTCTGGAAACTTACAGGGCTCTGGTGAAACGAGTATTAGTCAATTGTTTCGTTCGTTAGCTATGTTTACAGCCGGTCGGTTCTGTAAACATGTCGAAGTGAAGGCTTGGGGGAAGTGATCACGAGGTGAGCTATCAATCCATATAATCAAGATGGAATGACAGCTCACTTCGTGATCACGTGACATCTTGATTATATGGATTGAAAGCTCACCTCGTGATCACTTCGACATGTTTACAGAATCGAACGGCTGTCCTGCCAGGGTTGCGGAATTTGTTCGAAAGAGTTACCGTGGCCCTGGAACACAAAGGGCTTTAGGAGGAACACGGATGGGTTTCAGTCAGTAGGAGTCTGACACACCCTTCCACCTCTCCACCCAGAGCGGAAGGAGTCATCTGATGATTTCCCAGCCAAAAAAATAATATGCTCACAGTGACAATGGAACTGTTGTTGTTGTCACCTGTCCATTAAGAACTGACGGTGGAATTCCCTGCCGGAGTCTGTGTTCCCTGATAGCAACCTCTTAAAGTCAAGAGTAAACAAGTTACTTCAAGGCAAGCGTGATATATCGTTGAACACAACAGCGCTTTCCATCAGGTGAGATTGTGGCCAAACTCAAAATGAAAAACACTAAAAATGAAAATATAACTTATCATTTAGAAGACGAACACTGGATGCTTCAATGTATCGAGAAGCATTAAGTTTTCTTGTCAGAAAGAGAAATTTTAACATTTCTGTGATAGATGATATGGCAGTAAAATATGCTCGTATCGGTAAGGCGTGCTCAATCTTTGTCTACTTTTAAAACTATTGTGAAAAATCGCTATCTCTCCCCTTAGTCGTCTTTACTTGGGTTCTCTGCTTTTGTTTCATAATTATTATTGTATACAAGTATTATATTGTATATTTAAATGGTACACCTAAGACTACCTATAGCACTGCCTTTTCTTCTCTCTTTAAAATCCATCCAAAGGTTGTCTTTAAAAGATCGCCCTTAGCGATAAGGCCGCCCAGTGTGTCACCCTATGTATTGTTTTCCTCATCTATATTTCCTGTAACTTATATGGTGTACATAACAAAGATTATTATATGCTGCTACTGCGTTGCGTCGAAAACAATTTGTGATTTAGACAGGAGGTGCCAAAATCCGGTGAATTTAAATAATAAAGCAATCTTTCATCAAGTGGAAGTATTCATACATTTGGACAACTAAAAAACTCAGGGAACAGCAGATTTTTTAGAGTAAGTTTTTTTTTTTTTCATATTCTGACAGACACTGTACAAGTATATCAACTTCAGTGGGTGTTGGATATTTCGCATCAATAATTAATAGACGTACATACGTTAAAACGTATTGGATAAAACACATCTAATGTGCTAAACTTAGTCTCGCACACTTTATTCTCACATTAGAGGAAGTCATCTTCCTTGAATTTAATCAGTAGCAATTGGCATATTTTTGCCATGTTCGCACTCAAAACACTTCGTCAAAGTTGAGAATTGATTGTCATTGAGATTATATTTCACTTGAATTTTAAAGTTTTTTTAAGTACGAGAATTGGGCCTTCAGTTCAACCACCAAGCATAAAACTAGTACATTAAATTCTAGTACTCAAATCTGTAACCGAGGCATTCATTGACAACTATTGACCACACTCCAGATTATCTAGGCAAAATACTTCTGGCGAGACGCCAACACGATCTAGCAAATTACAGCATTAAATACGACACTTAACGATAGAACTATAGGCTCTAGCTACCAGCTTATAGGAGTGGAAGTTCCTTGAATGTTTGGTGATGGGGTGTTGAAGTATCGTGGTCGGTTGTAACCCGATGACGGCGCGATCGGCAACCGTATCGAGTGTCGTTCCGGTCCGGCGCTTGCCTTCGTCTCGACCTGGCTACTCGGTGTGAACGGAACCTATGTCCTGGTCACGCACTAGGAATGGAAGACGCTGCGATTCTGGTCTAGTTTGGAAAAACCTTCGATGGTTTCCATTAAATCTGAATAAAAGGTGACATAATCAAAAACAGAACTTGGCCTTGACCTTAGAAAGGGAGTTCTAAGGCCAAGGGAACATTTTTACCAGTATGTTTAACAGTTCATAAATTGATTACTACGTTACCCTTAGGTATTCGATTGTTTTAAATGGCTATTTAAATACAAATCAATCATTCATCAAATACTCAAATCAGATATTAAAAAAAGAAGCTTCGGGTTCTACCTAAAATGTCTACCAACTTATAACAACTCTGGCAATTTTTCCAATTTTCAAATTGTTCACTTCAGCATAGTGTTTTAGCTACTAGGGTGATGTGCGAAGACTTCCCAGATACACTACGAGTAGACAGAAGAATGATTTAGAGATCTTGGTGATGAAATTCGTCCAAGCAAGTTTCCACAGTGTCTTCCATCAAGCCTATGTATTTCTACAACCGAGCAGCGTTATGTTGATACATTTCAATTAGAAACAGTCATATTATTAAAGACCTAAAAAGTCCAAAAAAACTTTCCTTTTCCCTCCACTTTCCACCACTTGTAAGGTCTATTCTAGACCATTTTTAATTCTCTTAAAAGTACTCTGCACTCTCAATAGGACAAAATGTGCGGATCTTGCGGATGCTGTTGCGGTGGCTGCTGCGGTGGATGCTGCTGCCCTTGCATCACGATCTACACTTGTTGTACAAAGATTTGCTAGTGGCACAGAGTTGCGCCCTTTGGCGGAGACGTGCCGTGGCATCTCGGTCGAAGATGGCGCACCGACACCTTCGATGTTTGAGTCTTCGAAGTATGCACTCCCGTGCCGTTTTGTGGAAATAAACTACTATATTATAAGACATTTTAGTCTTAGGCATATTACTCGTAATTCATCAGCGATTGCTCTGAGCCGATGGGCATAAAGACATGCTAAAAGCGATAACGATTGTCGATTAGTTAAAACTGGTAAAGTGACATTTCGACTGAACGCTATCGCCGATAGAATGTCACTCTGTCCAAATCGACATTGCCTTTGAAGAATGTTGCTTGTTGCACAAAAAAATATCAAAGAAACTAAACTATGTAAGGGATATTTGACCATCATAGATTACTTGTTGAATGAAGTTTTCTATGTACAATTGCGGAAGTGTTTGAAAAACGCAGCGTTTTTAGCACCTAGTGAGTGCCATTGTCCGAAGATCTTCAAGGTTTTTATACTAGCCAGTATTGTCGCATGCGCTCGCGTTTATAATTATCGGTCTTGTAATCAGGTGTTTTTGAGATAATAATAATAATATAATACTTAATAATAAGTTTATTTTGTAGAGAATACGCATAAAAAAATTATGTGCACAGTTTATATATCTAAAAATATACAATAATATAATAGAATGAAAATATTATTTATTTTTATTTTCTGCAAGTCGTCCTAAATGGGCCGCAGGCACGTAGGACGAGTTGATGATTTACTCAGTGAAAAAGAATCAAAACTGATCGAAAAACAAACGAGATATCTCGCGGAGACGCCATTTTCTATAGCCAATGCTACTAATTTTTAAGCAACGTTCACATTCGCATCTCAGTCACAATCTGTCAAAAGGCCTCAATTTCCATACATCTTTAACAGATTGCGAAAATTACTAGGATTGGAATTTAGGTAAATGGTTAGGCAGAGGAATACAGACATGATGCTATATTATACAATTTATATTAACTAAAGTTTCCTCAAATTATGCTTACCTACATAAGTAGGTAAGCACAACGCATGCGCAACGGTAATTCTCCGTGCCTACGGACTGGGAGTTAAAGATCTCAAGATATGACAATACTTTTTCCTCAAATCGCGTAACTTTTGCAACTATAGGTAACAGTTATTATAAAAACATTTACACTAGTCCGAAGCTGATACCAAAATAAATAAGAACTCGAATACTTAAAAGTCGATTACGGGTTGCTATTAATAAGAGAGGTTCACTTTCACAATTTCTATAGATACTTGTAACATGGATGACAGGTGTAATTTGTCAAAATATAAAATTGATTAGCTGCCTATCACCTTAAAAAAAACTGAGCTTACAGCAGGTTTACAGGTTAGATAAGTACCAAACAGCCGCTGCTCGTACTTTAAAACACGTTCAAAGTCAAGTTGCAATATCATCTCAGCGATAACATATGCAAAAAAAAATCAAAATGAAGGGAAATTAAACGTTTTTGTCCAGCATCACAGAATTTGAACGTACCTTAAAAAAAATACGCGTATTGCGCCTTAGATACCAAAACAGCCAATGCTCGTTTGAAAAACATTCAAATTAAAGGCGCAATTACATCTCAGCGACAGAAAAAAAACTGAACAAGAATGTAGAGATATTTCTCAAAAGCACGGAAATTGTACCTCTATTGCAAAGGTCGCCATATTATTGTGGTTTATACTGACAACTGCAAATAACCCTGCAAAATTCAATTAAGGTTTAATAAGGAAACATAGCTTCTGGCTAAATCAATTACCATAACACACTAAACAAAATTTATATAATGCCCGCAAGACCTAAAAACTATTATCATGATGACATTCTAATACTTAACAATATACCTACATCAAAACAACTAATATAAAGCTAGAATATAAAATTAGAAGTGACTGTTTGTAATATAAAAATAACAGCTTTTCACTAAATGCCTATGTTTATACGATAAAACATAGAAGCAACCTTTTTTTGTATGTTTGTTTGGCTGTCTGTTTGTTTGATCCTATTAATCTCCAAAACGGCTGGACAGATTTTGACGGGACTTCACTGGCAGATAGCTAATATCATAAGAAGTAGCTTAAGCTTTTATTTTATAAAAATAATTATAGTTCCTCGCCAAAACAGAAAAAAAGCGAAGCGAAGTGAAGTCGCGGACAAATGCTAGTACTTATCACTATATAAATATCAACAGTCTGATAATAATTACGTTATTACTTCAAGGAATACTTTTTTTTATCAATGGCCGGCTATTTATTGTGGGTCGGTTGAACCAGGGGTCAATTGTAACGAAGTGAGATGGCCGAGGGGCGTAAACTGAATGATGCAGGTCAATTGGTGCTATTACTTATAGTCAATATAGTTTTTAGTGAGGAGTTTTTTGTGAGGATAAAACTTTGGATGGACTGTTAGATGTCTGTAAAACAATTAGGGTTATACACAGCTTTAGTTTTGTTCTTAGCCACAAAAAAACGGCATTTTTTGACTCCGCAAAGGAGGTTGGTTTCACAGACTGACGGATACTCGAAGCCAATCAATGCTCCGAATGCATTCGAGCAAAAAGCAAGTGAAAGAACATTGACACTGACCACTGTCCATAGTGTCCATTGGGGCCGTATTATGAAGTAATTAAGCCATTAAGATTCCGTTCCGTGCTATCATTCACGTATAGCTCCATCTCTTTCTCTCTGAAATTATTATGGCATTTAAACTTATGACACTACAAGAAACTGATTCGATAACTGCCTGTTCTAGTGTTCGAAGCTGATTGCCATCAGTGCCTCTCTAAGCGAAATAAGTAAAACAGTTCCGAGTAATATTCCAAATCTACGAACTTGCGGATAACAGAGTATCTACTTGTACTTTTAAGAATAAGACCATTCAATCAACCTTTAACGTGAACTTTCAATTATCAACTATCAAAACAATACATGAAAGATTCCTAACAATACGCACAAGTGAAACAAAAGCCTGCCCCAAGCAAACAATTGCTTGCGCCGGTCGTCAACACACGTGTTTTTCATTGACATCTGACACATGTGCAGTGCACATTGTAGACACTGCAAGTGGCACAGTGCAAAAACATCGGCTGACATGACATTTGGGACAAAAAACTGGTAGGTAGGTACTTGTCAGTTTCGTGCTTGAGAATAAATTCACGCACTCTTTTAAGGATGGTAAGTGCTCTTTGAGTACGGAACTATCTCGTTGGTCTAGAGCAGGGATTCCCAAAGTGGTCGATATCGAACATTTGGGTCGAAATCGGTTTCCAAAGGATCGATATATACGAAAATTGATTTTGGGGGTCGACGAGGTCTAAAAATCAACCCCTATTAATTATCACAGGTTCTTTATTGAAACTTTCAAGATACTGTATAAGTTGTGTTACGTGTACCAACTTGTTATAACTAGTTATAAGAATGAGTAATATTTTAGTAGGAAGTATCATCATTATCGTACTTTTAACTATATCAAGTCGGCAAGCGTGCACAAGTTCGTATAAGATGAAAAACTCGGAAAGTTTTTAAATTGATAAGTATTTTGTATCAATAAGAAAAAAAACTACAGAAAGGATTTTTAAAGTAATTTAGCTATGGGGCTCTGAGGTATCAATTCATTTTGGAAAAGGGGTATCTTGCCCTAAATAGTTTGGGAATCCCTGGTGTAGAGGTTGCAAGCGCTCCTGCTGAGCATACGGTGCTAGGTTCAATTCCTGGGTCGCCCAAATTGGTAATGGTTTTTTTTATCAGGATTTTTTCGGTAGTAGTCTGGATTTGTACCTGGTTGATGCCAACAGGCTCGCCCCTTATTACATGGGGCTTAAATATGACATGCGAAACGTGGGTGTACTACTAGTTCGATCCAGCCCGTCCTTAGCTGTCCTCTCCCCAGCGACGCCCTAAGCCAAGGCCCGTACCCCACACGGGGTGCCCTTAGCGTGTAGTCGCTTAGTTTGTAAGTTTTTATAAGACCTGGCTGGAGGCTTAAATATTTATATTAAGGCCACCACAGGCTAGCCCGGTTAAGTAGTCGACAACCTCATAGGTTGAACTGCACAAACACAAAAAAGTGGGTGTACTATAAGTGCACCTGCCTAACTCATAGGGGAATTAATGGACAATTTAGCTAATTATGATAAAAGGGAATATGCATGAAACAAATATTTATTATCTATGCAGTTTATCTAAAAATATACAAATAACTGTGAAATAGAATCAAAATTGATCGAAAAACAAACGAGATATAACTGTATTAAACAAATATATGTGTCTCTCTCGCGAAGCCGCCGTTTTTATGGCACGGTATTTGACGTCAGAGTTCGTATCGGACTTCTCTTTCTATTGTCAGCTTTGAAGCCTGATAACTTCATCGCTTAAGAAGGTATTTTAAAAATGATATCAGAGTTGATATATATATTTTTTTATTTAGTAAGTATTTCATTTTACCAATAATAAAAATGCAAACATATTTCCTAGACGAGGAAGAGTTTCAATACGCAAAGGGCTTCTGTGTCCTAAAGCCACATCGACCCAACCCTATTAATATTAATAACCGCCAATACATAGGTAATTCAAGCACAATTTCCAGTCGTAAAACAAACCCATAACCTTTGTCAAGTCTCGCACATTATAAATTAAATAACAAAAATCACTTTCATCGCCTTTCTCTGGTGACAGAGCTGATGGCACAGACTAACGGGTAGGTAGGTACCTCGCATCAATCAATATAGCTATGAAAAAGCAGTCTGCCGTTTAAATGGACAACTTTCGCGTTCAGTACGTACGACAATCGTTTGAAGCGAACTAATCACCCAGGGTTTAGAGCCCCTGGGCCGATTTCTGTGCGATGCGGCCAGTAAAGCCGAGTACACACAAAAAAACAGATCGCAAAAACATTTTTGTTTTCATTTATGGTTCGGTCTACAGTGAAGACGTGTGTTCTCAGTTGATGTAGACCCTGCTTTATGTCTTGCTACATTTTTTATTGAAACGAAAGTTATTATAGCCTATCAATCTCGACATAATTGTATAACTACGGTTGTAACTTTTGTCGACTATTTATTGGTGTCGCGTTATCTGTAGCGGGACATAATAGGTCGTAGGAGATAGCTTTTTGTTTTAACAGATAATTTTATTTTATGTGACAAATCGTGATCGTAATC
The DNA here is from genome assembly GCA_002192655.3 of Mamestra configurata. Lineage (NCBI taxonomy): Eukaryota > Metazoa > Arthropoda > Insecta > Lepidoptera > Noctuidae > Mamestra > Mamestra configurata. Next base: position 599,945 of record NDFZ01005441.1, on the reverse strand, counting down.
GCCTTTTTTTTCTTTTGTTTTTTTACTAAGTGGTCAGCATTAGCTGTCTGAAGGGCAAAAAGATAACCCAGAAACAGGTTTATTTATAAAAATATCTTCTACAATTAGAAGAATTAAGAATCTGCTAATCAGTTTTAAAACCATTATCTCTCTCTCTTTGGGTTATCCCAAAGAGCTTTTTAGACTTCGTGATTTTTAAGAGTCCGTTTTATATTGTATTCATTATTTTTTTTTGTATGAATTCACCTTTAATTGTTAAACTGAAACCAGTAAAGTGGCTCCATCGTTCATTCACATAACTTGATCTTGCCTCTTTGTTCCTCCCACGCATCAAGAGAGGGACAAAATAAATTCAGTGAGCATCAATTATGATGTTTTCACACAGCAAAACACACTGTTTGTAAGAATAAAAATGAATTACTTAATATAAATTAGATGTGAGCTCCCCCGTGTCGCGACATGGACAGTCCATGTGCGTCTTCCATCCAGCGGGTTCCCGAAGCCTTCACCAGATCTTCCAAGGTCTTGGATCCCGGGAGGCAAATATTGAGACACTTTTCAATAAAATGTCGCTGTATCCAAGGGCATGGTCTACAGCCCTGGCTGGAGGCTATTATATTTATATTAAGGCCGCCACAAGCAAGTCCGGTTAAGCAGTCGACAACCTCCTAGGTTGAACTGCGAGAGGCCACTCATAAAAAAGAGCATGGTCACACGCAATAGAACATTTTAATAATGTCCAACGTTCACTAAACTAACGTAGGAACCTACTCGTAAAAAACTGAAGAAAAGTGAATGCGGAAAGTGGAAAACCGGATGCTGTTGGCTTGTTGTCAACAAGCCAACGGCTTGGGAGCAGCCACAACAACTTGGGAGAGGTTTAATATCCAGATACATGACATGTTCTTGGAGCTCAGTTAACTGATTGTTGCATTGCCTTGTAAAAGCAATAGCTAGGTAGGTACAGTTTTTTACAATATTGATATAGATCAGTGAAAATGATTCAACTAATAGCAGTTGAATCTTCATTGATTCGGACGATTCGGCGCTTTTCTGGTGGTCGCCACTTTTGCTTTTGGCTCTCAGAAGTTGCAGTGTTTGGAAATAGTGTGACGAGCTTGTCCCAATACCTTATTCATCTAAGCTTCTAAACATTAGTTTTTTTTTTTGTAATATTAATTACAAGATGTAAAATTATTTCCGTGTAATGCAATAATTACGAAATACCTCTAAGTGATTCAAAGCTATACTATCACAGTTCCATCCCCTTCTTTTTATCCCGGTAAAATGCAATATTTATTTTTGTGTATAAGGCCACGAGAGCTGCACGAAAAAGATAACAAAACTCCGTAAAATGTGCTCGTAGCGCACCGCCTAACAACAGTTTGTAGTTATATCGCTTACAAATAATATAGTAATTCATCCTTCCTACAGAATGCTCGGCTCAAACTCAGGATTGGAACTTGTTCAGCTCGTTTTACTCACTCGTAAAACACCCCGGTTTGATGAGACTGTGTCATGGAGTAATATGGCAATGGAGAGTTATGAGGAAAAACTCTTGAAGGATCCCACTAATGATATCCTCTGAGGTAAAGAAAGTTATTTAGAAAATATCGTATATATTAATTAATTTGTTATAAGAACTGAAGTGTCAATGAAATTAGTCTAAAGGTTTATAAAATTAATTAAAATATATGTTCTCTTTTAGTATACAAGGAATATTTTGAGTAATATTGTGACAGAAAGGGAATATCTGTGATCTTATTAAGTTTTATGCAGTAGAACACAACTCCGATATTCGACTCCTTAATCAATGGCCCAAGTAACACGGATGCCGAGAGGCATAAATGGAGTGAAGCTCTAACTGAATGGACGCCAAAAGTAGCAAAACGATCCATTGGCATGCCGCCAGACCAATCGAAGGAATTATCTGAATGCGACCACACAGATTAAAGTGGATTGACACGAAGATTTCAAATTAAGCCGGTTTGGATACATAGAACATTCTTTATTTTACACCATAACGAAAATTATAACTTTTACGACTCATTGAGTTAAGTACAACAATGGACGGTCGTATCACTAAAAGTGATATTTTACAGACAACCTAGATAGACTTGACCGACCTGATATTTTGTGGACAAGTTGTTTTTCCATTTACTGCCTACTCTTTACCCAAGTTCGATAGGCATGGTTACAACTGATGGGGCACGATCCTGTTTGTAACAATCATCGACGTCCTGTCGGCACACCTGCGATACACCTACCCACACAAGTACATATGTACTTAGTTGGTACCTTTGAGGGATCTTTGACCTTGCTTAACGTACTGAAGGCGTTGGGGAGTAACGAGGTATGCTAATGACCTTTTTTTTACTTCTCACAGATGGATTGCAACTTGCATTTTGTTTTTGCGATGTCATGTCGATGATAGGTAGCGCTTGTGCATATGAATAAAAGCGCGGGTTATATTTGATTGACTTTCTCACATTTACTCTTTTACGGCCAATCTCAATAACGTATCCACCTTTGATCAACTGTCAAATAAGCTAGCAACAGTAGCTGAAACGTCATATTTTCCTGTCAGATATGACGTTTCAGCTACCTACTGTTGGTGGCTAATTTGACAGTTGGTTAAAGGTAGATTCGTTATAGAAACTTGCCGTTAGTCTTTTAACTCAAAGGTTTCCTTATTTATATTAAATTCTCCGATTTACTGCTGTACATAAATGTTTAAACAAATAAATATATCATCTTGTATTTCTGACTAGGTTTTTCCCGTGTCTCCCATCTCGCCGGGACCCTGATTTTTTCCGTGATAAAAACAAATGGCACTCGGTGGTATTGTTAGCTTTCTATCACTAAAAGAATTTACGTTATCGAATCTGTACTTCCAGAGAATAGATACCTGTCACAAACAAAAAAAAACAATATTATTTTACAAGTAGGTAGAATATGAAAGAAGTCTGGGTTAAAAAAAAATATATCAAAGATTGTAATTTGTAATAACAAAGACAAAACCGGAAGAAAAATAATCAAAACAAGATCATCAGTCGTTTTATAATACAAAAACAAAACAAACACTAGGTACAAAAACAATAAAAACACCTAACTATTCGCTGATGAATTCAATTTGAAAGAAAAATTACACATCGTCAAACCGCGCTCGTTCTAATAGCATCATCCATGTCAACTTTTACAACCGCTAAGTAATCAAATCAAGATTCTAGAGCATGTCTAATTAATGTCGTGTCATATAACTGTCCGTAATTACTCTATAACAACTAATCTAATCAATTGAGCAATAAATTGTCATTAGAATAAAGCAATCATATAGTAAAACACCATTTAAAGCATTAAAAAAGCTTTACCATATAACATTTGTCAACTTGTAAAAGCGGTTATTATTTTTTAATTTTATAGTAGCCATATTTATTTTGTAGCAAATCAATGAATGTAATAAAATAATAAAACCAGTTGATTTGTATTCAACATGTTATTATGATGTTCATAAAAGAAAGTTTTCTTAATGAAGAGCAGGTATTTAACAGTAATTAAGGATTCGTAGTATGTGCCTACGCAATAGTGAAATCATTTACAACTTAATCTAGTTTATGCATCTCTTTATACATAGTATTCTATGGCTCGACTCTTAAGCTATCTGAATAAAGATGTGTTGCTGTGGAGTTTGTTGAGCCACTTCTTCTTCCCAGCTAAAACACTACAAAGTGGTGACGGGCCGGCGTTTTGGGGGACTAACGTTATGTAAAATGTTAAGTTTAAATGCAGGCTCTCATTAAAATTTGAATTTGATTTATGATTTTGATTTCAAGGCTGCCAAATTGGCCCGATACAAATATCGGCCAGTGTTTATTCTGGGGGATTTTAATACCCATCATAAGGAGTGAGTGTTCCTATACCAGGAAATAGACCAAGCTAGAAGACAGACGCACAAGTCTGCGTTATGCTAGATCTCTACCCTCTACCAGCTGGTTGTTCAAGCTACACGCATACCGGATGTTAATTGTCTCATAACCAACTGAGTACACCTTCTGCTGACGACCGATTCAGACAGGGACTCTTCATCGGTCTGAATTCACTGTCTGGTGAAATCTGTGTTTACCTTTGATCTTCTAATCGAAAACTGGGTCAAGCAAATGGCCCATCACCAATGTTTTCGTCTTCATCCATAAAATCAGACATGTACACAATACTATACGTATAATATGTACGTGTTTCAATAGTTAAGTCTTTGGTAACACTGCTCCGTTGGTCGTTGAGCGTGGGGCTGTTTGCTCGACCTGGTATTTGAAATCCCAGGTCGAGCAAAATGTATTATTTTTGAGTTTGGTAGTTGTTGGTGTTACAACCCCCGGCCTCGGAAAGTATGTCAAACCGTTGGTCCTACGACAGATCTCTCTCCGGTCGTGTCGAATTGCCGACCCACCAGACTATAAGAGTGACGGAAGAGAAACACAGATGCACTCCCATCCATCCATACTTAATATTATAAATGCAAAAGTGTGTCTGTCTGTCTCTTCACGCTTATTGAATTTTGGTATAGAGATAATTTGAGTCCCGGGAAAGGATATTGGATAGTTTTTATCCCAGAAATCATCCTTTAAGGGGTTGAAAAGGGGGGAGGAAGTTTGTATGGAGAATCAATAACCGCTGAACCGATTTAGATGAAATTTGGTATAGAGATGGTTTAAGTTGTGGGAAAGGATATAGAATAGTTTTTACCTCCGATAAATATAAAAAATGCACACACTCGTGCATCTGTGATATTTAGCATAAAATGTCTTTCTCCTCGATGGCTAGTCTCCGTTGAGATTGGCCGCCATGGCCAATCTGTCAGGAAGAATATTACTTATTTCAACAATTTAGTCAAACACATCTCTCCCACAGGCGACGAGCCCATATGAGGGATCATTAAAAGAACATAATATTTGGTACATCACCAATTAACATAGTTTACAGTTGGATATTAAACGGGAGCCCTGCTGTGATCAAAATGAATTGTTTAAAATTATATAATATAACGTTAAGCGTGAGTAATTTATTGCCCTTTAAAATAAAAGCTGTGTAAATGGTTAACTAATTAATATAAATTAATTAACTTTTATTCATGAATTGTGAAAGGAGGACCTAAACCCAATTTTATAGCAAGTCCTTTGTATTATCACTTTCAATTTTATAGTCTGATTGGAAGACCGATAGAGGTATTTACAGGTATTCCTCCTTTGTGAGAAGGGCTGTATAATTCTCACAAGTCATTAACACCTAATAAGATTACTGTGTACCTAGAAATGCAGGAAACTGAAGTTTACTAATATTTCTACCTATTTACTTATTTTTGAATTTACACGCAGCTTAAAAAATATATTATGAATGTATCCGGTTTTTTATTCCTTCTCCAGCTTTGAAATACTTTGACAACAGACTCCTCTCACCTTTCCTTTTATTTAACGCCACTTAGATATTTAAAACGTCAATTAAGTAAGTTTTTTATTCGTAAAACACCTCTCTTAAAATTCGAACGCCTAATCCTATAAGATGACAGATAGCCCCATCCTCTAACCTACGGAATGTTAATGGTACATTTATCAAAGCCTTAATATATGTAACGAAGGACCAGAATTACTTGGCACGCGTAGAAATATGGAACCAACAGTGAAAATATACTTAATTTGACACTTCCCTTGACAAGCAGCGCCGCTATCAAGTGTCAAGATAAATTGGTCCTCTTCTACCATTACAGATCAGAGTCTAAAGGAATTAATTTCAATTTATGAGTTTATTTGGTAACATTAATATTTTGTAAATCACTCGCTCTAACAATTTTATACTTAACCTGGAGGATTTATTGCGGTATCGGGCAATTGATGGCACTTACATTTTAAGGTCTCGTAACAAATTGATACACGATGTCCTATTACTCTTAACTTTATCTTCTACAATGTTAACATTTAAAGAAGCTTGTGCAACATGGGCGTGCGGTAGGCTACAGTAAGGGTAGGCCAGCCCATACATAATGCCCAAACAAAAAACTAACCACATTATTCAGGGTCCAAATCACGATACTGACGATGCGAAATTTTTTTTTGGCCACTGTGTATAGGCTGGCCTACCCTTATTGTAGCCTACTGCAAGCGCATGTTGTGCAAGTAATTGCGAGGATGAAGTTACACAAAAAACACTAAAGTACTTATGTGCCCGCGAACTGAAGAAGAAAAAATGCCATGCCGGCAGCGACCCGAGACGCCTATGCATTAAATTCATAGCTGCGCAATTATACGCTGAGCACAACTTAATGCTGTCATCCCTACATCAATTTCTGTGAGTTAACAGTGCCATTCACTGATACGCCAAGATGTAAAGTTTTGATAATGCTGTTTCTACTAATAGTCGCCAAAGTTTCTGTTGTACAACTATATCAAAGCAACAGATAGAATACCGACATTACATATCTAGACTTCGCTACATTATTTATCAGACTCATGTAAACGCATAATTATTTCCTGATTTGCTACTGACATTTGAGCTCTGTAACCTTTTGGATAACCACAATTTCCTAATCAGATATTACGCATAAAACATGCGGATCGACGGGATGAAGAAAAGAAGTAGTAAAACAAACAAAACATTTTGTTTACAACAGACAAATGCAAGTTTTAAAACACAACTCATCATCATAGTTCTCTGGCCCTCGTCGTAGTGTATTTCGGGCCGGTGTAGCATGACTTCTTCTTCCCTACTTTAATTCAGTTGTTACACCCATTTGCCAGGGTTGCGGAATTTGTTCGAAAGAGTCACCGCGGCCCTGGAACGCAAAGGGCTTTAGAAGGAACACGGATGGGTTTTAGTCAGTAAGAGTCTGACACGCCCTTCCGCTCCACCCAGAGCGGAAGAAGTCATTGGATGATTTCCCATCTTTAAAAAAAAAAAAAACACCCATTTTAGGCATATCATTTTTCACACAGTCCGTCCTTCATTTCTTCTGTTTTCTACTACTCTTATATGGTATATGAGTACTACTAGCCATATGGTACTCAAAATTCTCCGTATCACATGCCCATACCATGAAAACCAATTTCCATCTAGACACGCGGCAGTGTGTCGAGCCAAGTTCAAAGAAAATGGAACTGGCGACGCAGTGGCGGTGTATAATATTACATGAACCATTTCGAGCTACTTTTGACCCCTTGATAACTCGAAACCTACTTAACCGGATTTTTTCCGGAAACTTAATCCGAAAACCGGGAATTTCTTAGATTTGATTTTTTTCCAATTAATCGATTTGGTTAGGTATTACTTAGCTTTCAAAATTATAAGAGCAAACATTTCTGCTTTCTTTTTCGTAGGAGAACATACATACTTCGAATTATTTATAAAACTATAAACAGTAAACATTTCAAGGAAATTAATTATATCTGTCTACAGTAACATTCAATTTCCTCTCTCATTTTATTTCGCAAAGCTGTCGACCCATCTGAGTCGGATTTATAGCTGACCCCACAAGGTACTCAATCTTTAGACGGAACAACTCCACAAGTCATACACTACCAGGCTGGAACATTAATCATAAAACCTCGACTGCACATTTCATTCTTTAGTAAAGGATTTCATAAACGTTCTTTAGAACGTTTACTTATAACAGCGCTAACTTTTTCTCGCGATTTTGCTCCTATGGTGTATCCCACAGGGACCAGGAAATAAATAGCTTATCGCATTCAGCCATAGTGTAGTTTTGTATGAGAGTAGATTCCAATGGTGTATTTTTTTTCTTTCGGTGCTATTGCATTAACATTTGTTGCGATTTAATTTATTTTATTTCCTAAATTTCTCACATCTATTTAAATGAACAAAAAAATACAGGATACGAGTTGCTATAGAGGCCTAGAAACTACAACTAAGGGGTGGTTGCTTATCGTCTTGAAGACTTGTGAAAAAGTTTAACTGAGACAGCTCGGGGCTTAATTCTGGTACCATCATTTGTTGCGGTATTGTTCGAAAGAGTTCCCGCGGCCCTGGAACGCAAAGTGTATTTGAAGGAACACGGGTGGGTTTTAATCAGTAAGTGTCTGACTCTCCCTCCTGCTCCGCCCAGAGCGGGAGAAGCGATTTAATTCTCATAAAAAAAACTGGCCAAGTGCGAGTCGGACTCGCGCGCGAAGGGTTACTTACCATTATCTATAAAAATGGCAAAAAATCACGTTTGTTGTATGACCCCCTTAAATATTTCTTTTATTCTGTTTTTTTAGTATTTGTTGTTATAGCGGCAACAGAAATACGTCATCTGTGAAAATTTCAACTGTCTAAATATCACGGTTCATGAGATACAACCTGGTGACAGACGGACAGCGGAGTCTTAGTAATAGGGTCCCATTTTACCCTTTGGGTACGGAACCCTAAAAAACAGTTTCATAATTTCTGCATAAGAAGATTAAAGTATTTTTAGTTTTATTTTTATTTACCCAGAAGTGGCACACTTGACAGTAAAGTAACCAATATCCTATAAAGCTGTATCCACAACCTTAATAAAAGGAACGTGACAAGAAACATTAGACTCTCGGTTACGGCTATAACCTTATTACTAGGTAACGGTTATCGGCGTGTTATGGCTAAACCCGGTAAGTGGCGATCTGAGGTCATTAATGATGTACCTCGGGACATGCAGACGACTTTGAGAAGTTGATGCGTGAGTGGTGCAAGGCATAAGAGAAATAATGGAAGGAAATGAAAGTAGAGACTTTTTTATGTTTTCTAATATCTAATCCTTCTGTAACAAGCAATTGTAACATAAACTCTATCGACACTTCTTCGGCACAATCATAAATATTTTTATCTACGCATTTTTTATACCTTCGGGAAAGTCATTATCTCCCTGCCCTAGCTGAGATCAGTTACTTGGACACATTTTTTTTTTCGTCTATTCTCTCCGGAGAACAATCCTAAAGAAGTTAAGTTCTTAAAAATCAAAATTGTTTAACGAAAACGAAAAAATAAAAGGATTGAAAACCAACTTTAATAAAAAGATATTTCTGTTAATTTATCACGAAACATTGTAAAAACAAACTTAATAAATCACGATTGACACATACTAATTTCTAATCTCCTAAGCCGTTGAGCCATTAACAGCTCATTGACAGTAAGGTTACAACTTCTTCAAAATAATCTTACTACAATTATAATGCGAAAGTTCTGATGGATTTTTTACTCAATCAAGCCGGAACAGTTGGACGTATCTGGATGTGTACCAGAGAAATTTAATAGCATAGCCTACTTTTTCACCCACCTACACACAACACCCAGTGAAAATTAATATAAATTGAATGAAAATGATTTACTCGTACTTTTCAATGAAACTTAGATGCACACATTGAGAGTCTAGTATTAGTAGTTTGTTGTACCGCGATTGCAATATTCCGGTGACATATATGTATAATCTCATCGATAGGCCCAGGTGTGGGACAGTTCAGGCTGACAAAAAAAATAAAAATAAAACATAATCTCCTAAGACTTGCGCCGGAGTCTACGTGGGAGTCTTGTTGGCTCGTCGTATCGCCGTACTACTTACTGTAAGTAACGATTAGTGACTGTCGCTATTAAAAGAAATCACCCCTTGATTTAGTGTGGGTGGCGTGGATTGGCTACTGTCTGGTTTGAAGTTTCACTTTTAAACAATAGATTGTAAGAGAAGATATTTATAATATTATGTATTTTTTAACTTATAAAAGAGTCATACTAAAATATTGTACACTAGTATTTGCACGCGACTTCGTACGCGTTCGTGCATATCCCGTTATTTCCCGTTCCCGTATACCTAGCCTTCCTCATGAATGTGGCTATTATATACAAAAAGAATTTTCCAAATCCGACTGGTGGTTCAAGAGATTAGCGCGTTCAAACAAACAAACAAACTCTTCAGCTTTTTTATATTTCAAGTATAGATAGATGTGGCTTGTTTTCAAATTATATAACCACTTCCAGTGGAACAAAAGCAAGCTAACTTATAAACTATTAAAGATGTAAAATTGTTTGTTTATTTGTGTGATACATAAAAAAATGACGATTTTCATTCAATCATTTTGACTATATTTCCCTGTATCTTTGCCTTCACTACATAAACAGAATTTACAATATTGAACAAGTGAAATTTCAAAAACCTCTATAATATGAAAAAAAAACAAGGACCAACACAGTTCATCCCGACAATACTCACATAGAAACCAGGTTGCAACCAGAGCTGCCATGAAGACCATAGCATCAAATGGACGATACAAGAAATGTGACCAACACTAAGTACAAACAGTCATTATGTCATTAATAATCAACACGTGTAGGTTCCCATTGTATTACCATTTAATGGTAGCAGTCCGACTATACATGATACGGAGCTGGGTAGTGTTACAGCAGTAAGCTGGAACACAGAATATATAATAGTACTACGTACTGGAGTGGCAAATTCCTCACAGGAAAGTTCAGGAATTGGGTTTAAAATGAAGTAGGAAAATAATTGTAGACCAATTCTAAAATGCAAAAAAAACAATTACTGATACACCACCGAAAGAATGGTCAATAACAATCTTTATAATATACTCGATTTATTTCACCCTCACCGCGCATTTACGACCTCAACGCATTCCTCTCGTTCATTTTCATAAAGTAATTTAACATAAAATCTCGCCTGTATTCCAAGAAGTGTAAGGGTTTACCTGAAGTACACCGATATTTTACCAGCCATGTTTAAGTTCACATAAAAGGGCAAATATATTTATTCCTATTAACTGGATACACATCCAGCCTCATGAGTTCATGACTGACAAAATCCAGATGGACCAACCCAGGACCCCATGCTGAGTAAAGCACTTGCGACCAGTAGACCAAGGAGGCTACAATATACGAATCTAGTATTTCCATTATTCATAGTGCAGACCAAGTTTAATCAAACCGCCAACAAAGTTAACAGACTATGGCAGCTTGTTTTATTTATCCATAGCTAACCCAAAGTAAACAGCTTCAGAAGTTTGTCCATGCTGACATGTTTTTCCACTTATTCGTTTTCTTTTGAAAGTCTGTATTGACAAATAATGCTCGACGCTATGGACACATCAAGTCATCAAGTTTTTTTACGTTATGGGTACAAATAAAAAGAATAAATAGTTCATGATTATGGAATCTTGGAAAATAGATAGCTACCTGTGTAACGTGTCTTTGGAATACGCTTATCTGTATTTTATTTTTCTTATTTTCTGCCCCTTGTGGGTATTTCTCTATTGTGGCTGAGACTTAAAACTGCTAATACTTTATACGAAAAACACCCATTCACATGTCATAACGACCGAATTTACAGTCCCACGCCGACCACGCATTCTCATTACAATTCATATCATAACACACCCAACCGCAAACCACAGAAATTTCCTTGTACAACTAACCTGCAAGGCCACAATATCTGATAACACGTCAGACATTACTTTGTAAAAGTTTTCCCGTCCGAGAAAATGTACGCTCACAGTTCAACGACCTTTTGACGTTGACGTAACGCCGCCATGACAGACTGCTTGGCGTCTCGGGCGCTAGACCGTGTTGAAGTCTTTCAACTTTACACGACAATGGGCTTACATAACGTCGCAAGTAATAATAGATTGGCTCGAGATAAATTTCATCGCTGACAGATTGACGCGAATGCTATTTTTGGATGACGCTTTTAGCATATTATTCTCATACATGTGAAAATAACGGGTATTTTGTAGTAATAAATGCCTTGATAATTCGGCTCTGTGACCATTTGAATATGTCATTAGGAAGGAATCAACCACACCATCGCTTTCCGGTGAGATTGTAGTGAAACTCAAACTTAGCAATAAATAAAAAAACCCTTGCTTCTATTTCCCTTTTCTAACATGGCGCATAAAGTTAACTTTTCTTATATGTAACATTCTAATGATCCATACAATATAATAATAAAGATACCTACGTAACACTAATTTCGTAACAACAAAAAACGTTGCAAAATATCGATCACAATACAGCCAGTCATTTTGTTTCGAAATAGATTTCTAGTTAGGTTCCAATTGTGTTGTAGCCATATGCGCTTAAGTGACGCCCATGTGGCATTTGAATAAAAGATGTTAGAAGAACATTTAACTTTTTGAGTTCTTTTATTGTGCTTCTGTTACAGTGAGAGTAACATAATAAGAACGTCTAGAAGAGAACAATTTATCACCAATAACGACTGTCCAAAATTCACTTTTTTGTTTAGGAAGCTACTGATTTCAGACCCATGAGCCAGACACAGATAGCATGCAAAATAGCAAGAAACATATACTTCGGTGCTGTGACATAAAATATCAGAAATATGAGACATAAAAATAAAAACTACAATTTCCTTACGCGATGCATATCCAAGCTCGCTTTACCGTTTCCATATAAAAATTTTAGACGATAAAATGCAGGATGACGCAAAAAATACTGCTATTATGAATAAATAATATATTACAGTCATTAAGTTAGATAGAGTAGCTATTTATGCATGTATGTGTGCATTGCCATGGGGTCATCGAACTCGGACATTGTCAACGGACAGTGGACTAGACATAATGATGACTCGGGCCTCTGATAAACGAATAGCTAATAAAGTAAAGTTTGTAATGGCAATAAGGGAACGTTTGTACCAAAGATGTGTGAGGAGTCGTAGCAGCGTAGCGAGGGATAGGTGCGACACGCAACATTAGTTTCTTCGTTTTCCTAACATCGCACAGCACAACACAGCTCTGATAGAAATGGGCTTGGACAGAAAGGAAGCTATTCGCGAAATTTGTGCGAGGGATGTGTGCGGCCCATCTCAAGTCACTTGTTTTATACAACCAATACCTCGCGCAACAGACTCCGCTACGCATCCACACACAACTAAACATCTCACCATGAACACTTCGTAATGTGAAAACGAAGTGGGCTGTCAATCTATCAAATCAAATGGGAATGACAATTAACTCCGAGTTTTCACGATGTACAGAATCGACCAGCAGTTCCTTCGTACTAGCCCTGTTGAAAAGGGTCATATCATTTCACAGCTCAGCTAGGCCTCCTCGCAACACTAAAATTCCTCGCACGGTACAGTTGTAAACGTACCATAATGACAGATCGAAGGATATCTCGACTCAGTACATTGTAACTAAATAGGTTTACTGCTCTATAATGTCCCTGAGTTTCGTTTCGTACTGTCTGTATTTGACGGACATTGACATTAAAGTCCATAATCACCTTGCATCAATCAATCTTCGTGATCTTTTCCCAATCATTTTGGGGTCGTTCTAGTTTCTTTAGTGGTGTTCCCACAGAGATAAAACCTGGTTTCCGTATATATTCGGTAGATTCTTACTTGTAATTTTCATCTATTTCATTTCGGTAGCAAGATAAATTGAAATTATTAAAAGTCATGCTGGTTTACGTGAGACGAATGATTCAAATGATCTGTTCGGCTATTATGAAGGTCTATGTAAGATAACATTTAGGTAACGAACGGGAAGTTGAAAATCACCTTATCTATAACTGCCAATGCTGCTGTGTAATACATTTGTGAGCAGATAGATAAAGTTTAATTGTAATGCGAATAATTTACCAGTTATTACAAAGTTTAAACGGTTTTGTGGTAAATATGTTATGGTTGCTATGATAAGTTATCACTTCCACTAGCCTAGCCCCTTATAACAAACTTAATGAAGGACTATACCTGCAGTTTCCCAGAATTATTGCACATTGTTCGCAAAACCATCAGTCGACGGAGCCAAAATGTTCTGAAGACAAGACTGGAAGATGCAGTGATGGGTAAACTGCATCCAGGTGGACCGATCAGAGACCTTTTGAAACAAACTGGCCAAGTGCAAGTTGGACTTGCACACGAAGGGTTCCGTACCATAAGGCGAAAAAAATATGTTTTTTGTATGGGGGCCCCCTTTTATTTTATTTCATTTTAATATGTATTGTTATAGTGGCAACAGAAATGCATTATCTGCGAAAATTTCAACTGTCTAGCTATCACGGTTCATGAGATACAGCCTGGTGACACACAGACAGACGGACAGTGGAGTCTTAGTAATAGGGTCCCGTTTTTACCCATTGGATACAGAACATTTTAAATTAATTTAATTAAAATCTGCACTTAAAACCTTGTACAACGAAATTAAATGATTATGATGCAATAGTAGGTACTGTGTGACTCACATAATGCACCATTTAATCTGAGTTCCGGATACTAGGTCAAACACCCGATGACCTTTGCCGTCAATTATGTCACTGTTTCGAGATAATTTATTTCATTTTCAAGGAACAATTTATTGAAAGGCGCCATAGTGAAGATTTTCGATTGAAACGAAGTCATTATCTCCCTATCGATGTCCAATGTTAGTTGGGGTTGGCACACCTAGTTCCTTCCGTCTTCTGGTCCTTCCGTTCCTTAAACAATACATAAGCTTTTTCCTTGGCCTTCTTCTAGCATTTCTCCCTTTTCCCTACTTTATTCATCACTCTTGTCGTCTCCAAAGATAGTGTTAAATAAAATTGTGGCAACCTTTTGGATGCAATGGAGTGGAACTCTCTGCCTGCGTCTGTGTTTCCGAACGCATACAACCCTAATCTCTTCAAAATTAGAGTGAACAGACTTTTTCTGGGTAAGCTCGCACAATCGTCGACTTTGTCTCTGTCATCTGTGACCTAGACTAGAGTACTACATATGAAATAAGAAAAAAAAAAAAATAATAATAATAAAGGATGGTGATCTCATAATTTCTGTGAACCGCACAAATATTTGATAAACGCATGAAACAAAGAACCGCTTTCCTTAAACGAGTAACTCTTTGTTATTATGAGTATATTATTTACTAGCTAACGCCTGCGGCTCCGCCCGCGTGAATGGCGAAAATTATCCTAAGGGAAAATACTCCCGGGATAAAAATAATTTTCATCAAAATCCGTTTAGCCAAAAGTCAAAAAAAAGTCAAAAGTCAAAACGTTTATTTCAATTAGGCCATTAAACGGCACTTTTGAACGTCATCGCTGTAAACGATGACGTTCAAAAGTGCCGTTTAATGGCCTTCAGTAAAATAATAATGTAACATTAATAAAGTGACTCTACTGTCCATTCGGAAAGGTAGATTCTTATGGAGAAGAACGGACAAGAAACTCCATAGTTCTGACATGATTGAATAACAAACATCCATCCATCCAAACATCCTAACATTCGCATTTATAATATTAGTATAGTATAGATATTGGAAAAGATAGTATAGTTTTGCTAGCAATTGCAATTGCTGAATAGAATTTTAATTTATTCATCTTATAGTGAATCTTTCATCTATATCCAAATTAATTTGTAATAACTAACGTGCAAGAGAATGATGATGATGATGCCTATCCATATTGGTAAAGAGAAAAATTAAAACTTATTGGTCAATCCCATCATAAAACTGTATTCTTTCTTTCAAAACCCTGTAACAGAGAAAATACACCTAATTAATCCAAGCAAAAAAAAATTATAAGCAAGGCAATGACTAGACAATTATTTTAATAATAGTTCTAGAGACATCTGGCTCTTTGTCATCATGATCATCTTGCCTTTTCCCAATCTAAGTCGCACGCTACACATTTTCTTCTTTCATTTTCCCCTGTCGACTACCACTCTAGAGGTACAGTCAACAAAGCTATTTGGTGTACAGGCAAAAATCTTAATTTTTCCACTGCTCTACGAATATTTATTTCTAATTTTTGCATTATAACTTTTAAAGCTTATGACATATTTCCGAGTGTGGTGTACAAATTTGTCTACTCAGCACACTCACAAATTTGTTTAAAAGTAGGCAAGTTAGCTGCCTGCATACCAAATAGCTTTGTTGACCATACAGCCTCACACAATTTTGCCAGTTCGGAAAACTCAAAAAAAAAAACTTCACACAGGTTTTAAGCCAACAAAATCTACCTAAAGCCAATATAGTGCAACGAACCATGCGCATACGCACCGGAAGTTGACCACGCGATAAAGTTATTCTCTTCCGAACGATATGTTCACTTTCACGGATTATATAATTTTTATACTTCACTACGGCTACAGCCATTAATAAATATAGGTTTATTACTATTTGCTAAGGCTCAATTAAAAATGGTCTTAGCTTTTAATGACTTAATACAATAGGTAATCTGCTCCGTTGGCATCGCGGTCGCAAGCGCGACTGCCGAGCGTGGAGTCCTGGGTTCGATTCCCAGGTCGGGCAAAAAGTGTAATTGGGCTTTTCCAATAGAAATTTCTAAGTGACAACTCGGAGTTTGGAAGTTGGTGGTGTGACATCCCCGTGCCTTGGAAATCACGTTAAGCCGTTGGTCCTGCGCCAGATCTCACTCCGGTCGTGTCGGGTTGCCGTCCCATCGGAATATGAGAGTGATGGAAGAGGGAGTGCACCTGTGTTTTCGCACACACTTGTGCACTATAATATGTCCCACGCCGATGGCTGGTCTCGGTTTGGCCTACCGATTTGGCCGCCATAGCCGAAATCGGTCAAGAGAACTATACAAAAGGTAATGTTTGGGTTTTATAGATATCCACATCGATAGCATAATCATCTTAATAGTCTACTATCGGCGGCACGAGCTTAACGCCTATCGGCAGGTTTGGTCCACACTTTCCCAAAGCCAGGAGGAATGGAAGGCAGAAAAGGAGGCCTTTGCCCTGCAGTGGGACAAAATTGGCTAAAAAAAAAATATAAATAAACTACTATTGTAGAGAGATGAAGTTTTTTTGTTTCCTTGTCTAAATGATTGTAAGAGATTATCTCCCTCAGAAGTACTCATTCTATGACATCTAAAACATATTGTTTCTCGTATCAGTAACATCATTAAAAGCGGCGCCGTAATCAGATTCTTTGAACTCGTAACATAACTTAGATTATTAAATTGACCCATATCTTTATAACTTCCGCACAGTTATAGAAAAGTATCAACCAACAGTCATCCATTCATCACTATCGCAAATGCCTTTTCACAGGCCGCTGCAAATACGCCGAAACAGCGTGCTTAATACCACGAGGTATTAAGCACGCTGTTTCGGCGTATTCAGTCGAATTATTTTATCCCAACATCCGCTACGTACTTGACTTGTGGAGCAGAGTTGTGTTTGTAATTTATAGCGCGATCAGTTCCCTTAACGCCTATTACGCTGCGCTTTAATTTCCCGGGAAATCCATAGGGCACTAGAGAAAAAACAGATTTGCCCACCCAGTCTCTCTTCGTGTTCTTTTTAACAAGAGTTGTTGCACCATAGCACCCAGAACCAAAAGCTGCCATACCTCGCGATAGCTAGAAACCAGACAGAAATCGACCCTACTAATTCCACTGACCCAAAACATACAGCAACAATTTGTTTATCAACTAGTTCTACAATAATGTCATAACATGCAACATCCATTACAGAATAACGTGTCGTATCAGAAACAGAATCCTTAGCCGCTGAATCATAGTTTATCGCGAACAACTGCTTATTTAGGTCTGCAGATGACTATACTTACAAAATGGTCCTTTGTTTCGTATATTCAATTAGATAACATGGATACAACAATTGTTTTCGAAAAAACATAAGCGTTTGGACAAATGAGGGACTGGCTATGGCTACCCATACGTTGTGTCTGTCGGGCCGTGAAATAAGCGATTGTAATGGAAGCACAGTTTTAGAAAGTCATAAAGAAATGCACACCTTGATTACTGGGTCAGCAGAGGACATACGTGGGGTCGGAAACAAGATGTTTTTTTTTTTTTGTTCTGTGAATTTTACAAAAACTCTATTTGTTCAACTATCTCTCATATCCACAGGGCCCATGACATCGATGACCACGAAAATAACGAAATATTACCTTCGATTATGCTGCATTCGCTCCACTTTTGTTAAATTAAGAAAAAAACCTTGTAAAATAAAATACAGGCGAATGCAGAATGAAGATTTGTTATGCATTTGCCCGAATTTTATTTATTTAAACGGAGAAAAAAAAACCCATTTAGCTGGAAGCAGACCGCATCCAAAGCTGAGGCAATTTTTCATACCTGTGTTCTCAGTTAGCAGTTTGCTTCTAAGCAGAGCTAACTTAGCCTGTCTTTTGGTATGAAACCGGCTTTAGGGTGCGTTTCCACCAGAGATGTGCGAGGTAGCCGAGTGGCGCGGGAATGCGTAGCGATGCTATGATACGGTACGCAGATGACCGATGCGAGGATGTGTAGCGGACTCTTATCAATTTCTAACACCCTAGCACACGTCTTTTGCACACATTCCTCACACACATCCCTCGCTCCCATCGCTTGTTTTTCACGTACAAAACCTCGCGCCGCTAAGCTTTTTCTACCGGAGCTGCGAAGAGCGTGGCTAGGTAAATTAAGTGATTCTATTGGTTCTTAACAAACACATCCCTAGCCACGCAACCTCGCACCTCCGTGGTGGAAACGCACCCTTATTCATTATGTAACCGCACTTTCAATGAGCCGCGCTATCTCCCGCTGCCGACAAGGCCACAACCCAAAGATAAACAATAATTTATCTGTCAAAAAGTTTGAGTGTACGACAGGATGCCACAGACAAAGAGAAGGTTGTAAATGAATAATAAAGGGACGGAAGCGCGTCAAACATTTCTCATTGTTCGATTCGACGCATGACCGGCCATACAGCTTTATGTCTCCATTTTTGTCTATCGCGATCGGCGCAAAGTAGCGTCGAATTAAAATAATTTTGTATGTTGGTCAAAATGTTTCGTGGAAAAAATTCGAAGTTTCTGTGGCAAGGGACAACCTCGTAACGGTGCGAGTATGGCATATCTTTTACATTGAGTCGAGATATACTCGTATGTTTCATTTATTTAGAATAAATGGTACAGGTACAATCAAACGGAATGGCGCCCTTTTAGGTTTGGGGTGGGTTAACTCATTTCATCAGTTATGGTAAGTCCCTTCTAACTGGGGACGAGCGAAATAAGTAAATAGGTACATAATTACAATCCGTAGTCATCAAAGTGACAATCGACAGCGACTGTATCAAGTCAAATTACTCGAAAGTAAGCATGTTTGTAAACTTGTGATACGTAAGCAGTTTTATTCAGAATTGACGTTCATTATTTCAAGGCTCTTTGATTTTTTTATGACAGGGAAATACCCGGATTGACCTTACAGTGCAAATACACGTTTAGCAAACAATATAGAAAAAAATGCCAATTGGTTTAAATAGTTACTATGTAAACATTTTTTTGTATACTCAGCGTAGCTACGAAACAATGATGTCCGTAGATTACATACTAGGTGCTAACATTAATTTGATGTAGCATTTTCGAAGTGGATGATAAGGCCAAAAATCCGTGTTAGAAATAGAGAGTACCAATGACCGTTATCGCATACCCCAACATAGGGATTTAAAAAAAAAATAAGCTAGGCAGACCATGACAGCAATCATCAGATCGATGCTTACCAAAATTTTTAGAGAATCGAACTGCCGATATTTTATGTTACCCTCTTCTAGAATCACTTATACTGTATACATATTACATATACATATACTTACATATTACATATTTGTAATATGTATACCTATGTACTGCTCCGCTGGTCTCGTGGTCGCAAGCGCGACTGCCGAGCGTGGAGTCCTGGTTTTGATTCCCAGGTCGGGCAAAAAGTGTCATTTGGCTTTTCCAATAGGAATATCTCAATGACAGCCCGGAGTAAGGAAATTGGTGGTGTGACACCCCCGTGCCTCGGAAAGCACGTTAAGCCGTTGGTCCTGCGCCAGATCTCTCTCCGGTCGTGTCGGGTTGCCGTCCCATCGGAATATAAAAGTGATGGAAGAGGGAGTGCACCTGTGTAATGTTATGACCCAGCCTGTCCCTTGCTGTTCCTCCCAAATGACGCCGCTAGCCGAGGTCCGTATCCCACAGGGGATGCCCTAGCGAGCGGTCATGTAGTTGTAATTTAGTTTGTAAGCCCTGGCTGGGGGCCTTAGAGTCATTTAAGGCCACCACAGTATAGTCCGGTTAAGCAGTCACCAGCCCTAGCGTGCTGAACTGCGAGTGGTCNTCATATTAAAAAAAAAAAAAAAAAAAAAAAAAAAGTGCACCTGTGTTTGCGCACACACTTGTGCACTCAATACGTTCCGCGCCGACGGCTAGTCTCGGTTGACAGTGGCCGCCATGGCCAAAATCGGTCAGGAGGACTATACATGAGAATATTCAGCGCCCCGCTTAAGTAACAGAACACTTCATTTTTTTTTTTTTTAAATACTCTTAAACAAGGATCCCACACAGCCAAAAAGCAATGCTTAGTTTCAAGCACGGAAGATAAGATACTTGTCAAGCGTTGCAATTCTCCATATTTTTTCTACCAATACACTGTATTTACAAAGATTTTATAAAACATACAGCAAACATTTACATAGAATTATAGTGAAGAATGTCGGCACGTAATCCGATCGCCATGTTTCCTCTGAACGGGGAATCGAAACCGGGCCATTCTGTGTACTGACGTAATGCTTTCTCACAACCAATATTAGTGAGGCATCACGTACAATACCCCATTTAAAAGATACGGTGTTACTCAATTAAATATTACCTGGTACTTGGTTTGATGGTAAATAGAGCTTTCTGGATTTGGATCTTTCTGAATCAGATCGAACAGCTGACTGGTGCAGCATTTAATTAAACAATTATTCATACTTAGCCAACGATGGCTTGAAAACCAATGAAGGAAATTCTTGAGGACTTTCTTCAAATTTCCTCGGGTTGTGTTGGAAATCTTTTACGTATTAAAGCGCTTACGCACTACGTCCGATCCGAACCCGATCAGTATCCGTGAAAAGACGGTCCGGCGTAGTCGTAGAACAATTTGTATGGTAGCTTACGCACTACACCCAATTTCCGTCATCCGATTTCTCTCCGTCATCCGAGAATCTCCATTTCGGATAAGATTATGGAGGGACCGAAGTGGCCATAGTATTATTTGTATTGAACAGTTGCGCACTACGTCCGAATCGAATCCGAGCTGCGTCCGAGAAAAGAGGCAGAGGGGGCCGGGGGTGACGTGACTCGGCGATGTTTTTGCATTAATTGAAAATGTTGAAAATTCGTATATAGATTTGTCCCATAAACAAGACCCTGTTTATGGGACAAATCCATATACGATAGAAAATAATAATAATAGAAATAAATGATAGAAAATAATAATAATATAGAACTCTTTTTCTCAGATTGTGCCTGCCTACCTTTGAATGGAGTCAGTCAATCAATTTCACCTAGTCATCGCTCTCATAGAGTAGCGCCTGTCGACTGGCTAGACAGACAGACAGACAGACGGTCTGATCGGTCAAACAACATTTCAATCCACATCAAAACCACTTAACGGATTAATTTGTATGTCATTGCTTTTTCTGTGTGTATTAAAATAAAAGGAAAAATCAAAATGTGAGGTGGGGTTTTGTTTATGATTCAGGGATTAAAATGAAGAATAGTTTGGTGCATCGTCATCCGCTCGTCTGATAAAGAGATAAGTCTGCAGAAATTAAACTTTAATTGCGATTTCAAGTTTAAAAATAAGGTAAAGTTCTATGATATAGTCGTTTTTTTCACCAAACTCTGCACAAAGTTCCAATTCTTTCAACCGGTTGGTTGCAACATTTATTGATATTTTTAATGTGCAAGAATAATAATTTTGGCTGCTAAGCTACCTTCTTAACTTTAACAAATACCTATGCCTTATATTAAAAGAAATAAGATTCCAATATCTTGAATTCGGTAAAGTCAGTAGACCTTTTATGAAGTTGGTAAAAAATAAGAGTAAAACAACTAAAAGAAATTCTCCAACTACTTAATTTCTCGAACTCCGTCATAAACAAACAAAGACACAAAGCAGCCGGGTGGTCCTCCATTATAATAGTATGAACGACAGCCACTTTTTATATCCCACGACTAATCTGATTAACAATAAATAATAAAATAAAATTGTGACCACGTTCGGGCACATACAAATATTCTATGTGCGTGGCGCTGCATTCTGTGTCCTAATACGAAACGAAATGTTTTATCTTATACCAGTTTAGTTTAAAACAAGTTTTAAATTAATCACGTTTGTTGTTTGTCGTTGATTGAAAATTCATAAATTAGGAAGGTGTCTAGAGGAGTCGTTGACTGAATTATGTATATCGCATGCTTAATTATTATGTATGATAGACATTCAATTTACACTTCTTATAATAGTAGTTTCGAATAAAATTCCAATCATCATCATCATCATACCAGCCGAAAGACGTCCACTGCTGGACCCCCGAAGGGGGTTGCCATAATCGCCACACTTGGCAGGCAGGTTGGGGTGATCGCAGTGTAGCTATTGCAATGCACAGAAGCACAGAGAATGCTACTGCCCATTCTCTGGTAAGTCCCTCAGTCCAATAAATATTTACAATTTATCTGCCCAGCCTTTTAGCAGCTATATTGGGGTCGGCTTCCAGTCCATCTGGTTAGTGCAGCTGAGTACCATTATATTACACGGAGGAGAACTATCCGACCTCCACGACCCAGTAACTGGATAACATGTTAGTCCTTGGCAAGACTGGTGTCAGATTTTCTGGCTATCCGTAATGGCTAGTTTACACAGTGCGTGCTGCTGACTAGGCAGTAGACAGTTACTCAGCCTACGTGTATGCCAGCAGCTCGGCTCGCCTTTGCTGTCTACACGATGACTGTAGCTGCCCAGTCTCTTGCGAGGCGCAGCACACAAAAATTACAGCTGAGCTAATGCAATGAGCTACTGCCGAACGCGTCCGAATCTGAACGATGCGAGTGATATCCGAGTTACTGCCATGTGCGAGTTACTGGCAGGCGAGCAGGCGAGTGAAAACAAAAAATGTTAAGGTAACTCGGATGCGAGCTACTATCCAACTCGCACGTGGCAGTAACTCGTAAGGTACTTACGTCCATCAGATGCAAGTTACTGCACTGCAGCTACTCGGCAGGCCGACTCGCACACCAGCTCGCACTGTGTTATCTAGCCATAACGGCTGCCAACATCCTAAATATGACAGTTGGGCTAGAGGAGTCATGGTATGCAATGTTTAAAAATCCAATAGACCCATCTCATCATATTATTTTCGAATAAAATTCACATAAATATTCAACATAATACCTTTAGAAATTATAATCCCTTTAAGAACCCACCGACAACTTATTCCGTGTTTTATAAATGTATGTAAATAAATTATGTATTGATATCGAACAAGAATTGAAGGCTAGGTGGCTCGGGGGCTAATAGGGGCATTCATTAATTTAATAGAACCCATAACTCCACGGATCTAGGTCCAATCTTAGAATAACGGGAGTCCCAAGAAACAAGGATTAATTATTAACGCCTCCGATTTTTTAAATTAGCGGAAATACCAGAGCTTAAAGCTCTGGTTTATGCAAAAAAGTGGTACTTAAGTCTAAATTTCAGGAAGTCAAAGTAGTGATATAACCCTAGTTAATAAAATAGTTATCAAAAGTATTTTTTTCCACATTCGCCCCAATTTTAATTGATAACTTCTTTTTGTTTCTTTTCTGAAAGTGGGCGAAAATTTCGGGCAAACGCGGAATAAATCCTCAACAGTTGTAGTCTAACCCTAAAAGTAGTGTTATAACACTCATTTGTAGATAGTAGTTTGGTTTTAAAAAGGACTGTTACAACACTAGTTTTGAGTTTACGACCTGAATTAAAATAGTTCGACAAACCAGTACCGACATAAAGGTACTCCACAACATTATTTTGCACGTGTAAAATAATTGATAGGTTTGAAGCCAATCAATAAAAAAATAAACTGCCTACAGGTGAATCATTCACACCAGTAAACAGCAATTTACAACAATTTATTATTGGTGGTAATAGATCACTAATATTATAAACTATAGTTAAGTGACGCAAAAGTTAACTGTAGACCAATCAAAGGGCATCGAACTTCTTAGCAGTTGGTTTTTAAGGAGCAGGCAGAATCATTATGCGTAGCTTCATAATTCAAGTTTTGATAATGTGTTCAAGTTATTTATTATAATGTCAACGGCTTATAACCTTTTTTTTTAAGGATGGGAAATCATCAAATGACTTCTTCCGCTCTGAGTGGAGCGGAAGGGTGTGACTCTTACTGACTAAAACCCATCCGTGTTCCTTCTAAAGCCCTTTGTGTTCCAGGGCCGCGGTTACTCTTTCGAACAAATTCCTCAACCCTGGCAACGGCTTATAAGCTACCTGACTATTTTGGCTGATGCAGTAGGTTTTCCAAGATACCTACTTCATAGCACCAAAGGCGTACAGGATAGTAGCGTTAATATCCCTTATAGCCTAGCCATCAATAGCTTAAACTTAGGTCGCATTTCCACCTGCAAGCTACTCGCATGTAAGTTAAATTATATTGCGGGGCACGATTGAGCGATTGATCACATTTATACCTCGGTAGCCCGCAATAGGGTATTTGTCTAGTATGCAAAATCCAAATGAACGAATAAACAGAGAAGTTATACACTTTTGAAGTTATTCTTCTTTCTTTGTCTCACAAAATTTCATTTGTACTGAATGACTTCAATTCAATATGGCGGAAATTGTGAGTGACGTCACACGCTATTACAGATTTTAAAACGCTGACAACATCGCCATTTTTTGAGATTTTTAAGCATAATTTTTAACTGCTTCTTGTCTGCTCTCTGAATTTTGAGGAATGTAATAAAAAATCTAGTCAAATACCCTATTATAGCAAATTGCATGCGAGCTGGGTACAAGTGGGAACATGGCGTTACAGCTGTACTGATAAAGGATTCTTTTGAAAATCACATTGGATGCGCAAGCCTAACAGGTAAAGGTACAGTGTGTTCAAAGCGAGTTACCATTAGGCGCCATAGGTATCCTGATATCACCTTGCCACCGTCCTTATCCCAATCTTCTTTGGTTAGACGCAGAATGCCTACTTCCTATTCACATCTTTATCCGGTATATAATAGTCAAGTCTTTTCTAAATACGTCTGACACTATGTTTGGTCTTCTTTGGTCTGTTGTGTGTGTGAATATAGATGGTTAGAAGAGTCTAACCATTCACGTTCACACACACAACATTCCTAGCTGATAAATACAATTAGTCTTAATTAAAATAATCGTTTGGCTGGCGGGATATGGGGTGTGGTACTGCGCAGCAAAAAGCGCACTTCTCAGGCACCATTACGTTTGGAACGATCTACCTATAACAACATTAGAAACGATCTATAACAACATACCTAATGTTGTTATAGATCGTTTCTTTACGATGTTAAGTAATTAATCGACGTTACTGCAATGTATACCGCACTCCTTTCTCCATTAATGGATCATTTTATAATAACTAGTTCAGTTAGCTCCCGGCTATACAAGACTATGCGACCACCTACAGAGAGACTCTGATATAGATGCCGTATATGGCAGCGGCTTCTGTGTACCTATCTGGATGATTTACTTATTATTTTGTCAGGTAACCCGGCACTTATTCTGGATTGTCACGCCACCTTCGATGATCAACAGAGACGGAAGTCCTCATACACACAAACATAAAAACACGCCAGTATTCCATGAAGAGAAAAGCAGTGTACGTACATTTTAGTACACCCATATTTCGCCATTTCATGTGATCAATGCTCGGTGATCGGCCTCGGAGCATCGCAGCGCAGTTTTCAGCCGATCACCGAGTATTAAAAATATATACCTTATTTCGATTGGATAACTATTAAATTAAATTGATAAATTAAAAATCCTCTGCCGTCCCATCCGCCAGTCTGTGCAGGCCATGAGACGACAAATAAGAACTGCCTCTCCTACTATGCCGTGGCAATGCCATCATGATTCCGTTGTGGAAAGGGATAGTGCTATGCGTCATTATAGCTGCATCTGCCTGCCACACCGGAATGATGATGACTGACTGACTTAAAGATGTTATAGTAGTAAAGACATTGCGCTACGATAAAGAGCCTTTTTACTATGGTTCGAAATCTTGCCCTTAAATACCATTCAACTATGTTGTACCGTGTCTAAGCTAACATAGTTGCGAATTAATTACAAAAAGTAAAAGCACATAACTGATAGAAAGTGCAAGATATTTCTCATTGAAGAGCCTGTGAACAAGGTACGGATATCTTAAGTCCGATCACGGTTATTAGTCTCATGTAAGACTTTCATACGGCCAGTATCTAATGAGCTTCTGATGGTTCAACTTATGTAAGTGGCCAGGATTTTAATGTTAGTTTCACTCATGGGCATAGAGAATGGACTGATAAATATCCTCAGAAAATTTATAGGCATAGACAATGGACTAATCAATACCCTCACAAAATTGTCAACAGCATGTAGAAAGAGACAAAGCGTTTGTGTGATCAATATCTGTCTCTTTTCTTTAGGTAACTGATGAAGGTGACAGGTGACGCTGCAAGCCTGTGACATGGCCTGATTAAATTTCTAGAAAAAGACAACTACTGGCCGCACAGTGGCTTTATCTCCCTCCGATTCATGAACGTGACGATCAAATATTCGCGTGATGATCGCTTTCTGTTAAAACGACTTTTCATTTCACACGGCTTCCCGTAAACACTTCATGATTGGCTGGGACGCGCAGTCCATTCTCTATGTCTATGATTTCATTTATTCATTTTATTTGAATAAGGAATATCAGTAGATCAATCCTTTTGTTTTGTTTTAAAGTTGAATGCACTCTGGTGCAAAATATTACTCCAAGCAGATAACATGATTACATAATCTTTAAACAACTTTATTAGTATTGTATTTCTAATAATATTGTACAAGAAGTGTCAATTTACGAAAGTATTGTAGATATAATTTATCAAACATTTATGGATGTTAAGATACACTTCGATATTGGGGTATTTCGTAGTCAAAACAAAAGACATAATTTGACGCCACAAGACAGAAAAACATCGATCTGCAGACGATTACCTAGAAACAAGTTACTGAATTGAGTATTTGGAAATAAGAACGTGTTCTGTATGGTGTCGGACGTAAAAGAATAGCACCATCCTATCATTTCCCGTGGGTGTCGTAAGAGGCTACTAAGTGACTCACCAGAGAATGGGCAGCAGCATTCTCTGTACCTTGCAATAGCTACACTGCGATCGCCAACCTGCCAGGCAAGCGTGGCGATTTTGACAAGAATGTGTCAAATCCAACTTTAATGCCAAAGTTGAACAGGTTTTCGGGCTAAAGGAGAGTTCGACAAATAAGCGTCGTTCGTCGTGCGTTCAAATTCCTTATCAGAAATCAAGAGCATTTCAGCGGATTTTAAATACTGCTGATGGGACGAAATCTTTCGCATCATTAATGGAACAGTTATCTACTCTAACAAACGTATAGGTAAAATTTTATTTTTCGAGCATAGAACCTCATTTTCAGCAGGTTCTATGCTCGAAAAACCAGCAGAAACAGCCATTTCACAAAAAACGGTTAAGTGCCAGTTATTCTGCAAATCTGCGAGTAAACAGTCTGGTAGTAACAGGAACCGGCGCAGGCGCATACACGTGTATTCCGCTAGGCGCGAGGGTCACGGAGTTCACTTCATATTTACCAAACATGCAGGATGCGCGCGTGCTTCACCGTAGACTACGTACACTTGTTTTGAACACGTTCCATGTATCTTATTTCTTTGTATTAATTTAACAGTAAGTAGCTGTTCTCCATGGCTTCATTCTCTCCGTCATATCATACAGGAACCGCACGTTTTTGCAGGATAAAAGTAGTCTATGGCACTCAGCTTAGTGTAGTTTTATTCAGTAAAATAATAATCTTAAGCGGAATTATATTACACTGAGGGGGCGACCAGCCCGCCAACTCAATTCGTCCCAAAGAGTCATGGCCATCCGGCTGGCCCGGGGATACCGCACGGTCTCCGGCGAGGCAGCGAGCCTCCTAGCCGGATTACCGCCATGGGATCTGGAGGCGAGAGCCCTCGCGCACGTCTACGCGTGGCGCGTGGAGGCGCTTCGCCGGGGCGAAACTCCGCTGCCGCAGCAAATTGCGGCGCGGCGGACGGAGCTCCGGCAGGATACCATGGCGGTATGGAGACAGCGACTATCGCGACCCAGCGCTGGGCACGCCACTATTGCGGCGGTAAGGCCCCTCTTTGAGGAGTGGCTGGAGAGGCGCCACGGCGTCCTCACCTTCCGCCTGACGCAGGTGCTTACCGGACACGGCTGTTTCGGGAGGTACCTGTTTCGGATTAAGCGGGAGGACACGCCCGGGTGTCAGCACTGTGAGGATCGCCCGGAGGACACGGTGGAGCATACGGTGGAGGTCTGCCCTGCTTGGGCGGAGCACCGCCGTGTCCTCATCGAGGCGATCGGCGGCGGCGACCTCTCGCGTCCGGCCTTGGTTGAATACATGGTCCGGAGCGAAGAGGCTTGGGAAGCGGTCACCTCCTTCTGCGAAGCAGTAATGCTAGCGAAGGAGGAGGCGGGCCGCGCGAGGGAAAGGCAAGGCCTTCGCCCCAACCGCCGCAACAGGAGAAGACGCCCCGGGCGTCGGGAGTCGCAGGGCGATCCCCGGCCACCGTAGGCGCGGGCCTGCGGACGGCGAGCATTGGGTGGCTCGCTGTCCGATCACCACCAGGCCCAGGTCGATGGCGCGTTGTGTTTCACGCGCGCCTCAAAGAGATGTCAGCATAGAAGACGGGGCCCGCTAGGGCCTGAGCCTGCCAGGGTTGCGGAATTTGTTCGAAAGAGTCACCGCGGCCCTGGAACGCAAAGGGCTTTAGAAGGAACACGGATGGGTTTTAGTCAGTAAAAGTCTGACACGCCCTTCCGCTCAACCCAGAGCGGAAGAAGTCATTTGATGATTTCCCATGCTTAGAAAAAAAAAAGCGGAATTATATTATTACTCTGGAAGTACTGATGTACTTCCAGAGTAATTCTTTAACAAACATATAAACTGTTACCTCTTTATTATATTGGTTTAGGTTTCTTCATGTTATTTCACTATATATATATAGTACCGTATTAGATTATAAGGCAGAGGGAAAAATGATTATGAAATAAGCGATAAATGGCCCGAACTTTTCAAATAGAAATTAAAACTGCCATGTTTAAAATTAAATTATTTTCATTCCTTGTGAATAATGTGTAAGTACCATGACATTTTTGAAATCTATAACATTTTGTGTTCGCCTGTACTCGCGGCATTCATTGTACTCCGTACTGATTAGCGTTCACGGTCGGGCGGCGCGGGCGCACTATTAGCTCGCGATATAAAAACTAATTAAGAACTTAGACGCTGTGAATTATTCCATGCACTATTATCCTCATTAAAAGCACAATGTATTTTAAATTAGGTAATGGGCTTAACGTGGAACGTGGGGATTGGCATAAGAAAAGCCTATGCTCAGCAGAGGACGAAGTCAGTCTGTGGATGATGATGGTGAATGGTCAGAAAACCACAACTTCTGATTTAGGAAACCTGCTCTTACTAATTTTGGATTGGTACGTCATTGCTTCAAAATATTAATAGGAAAATGACCGCAAACAAAGCTCAATTAAGTTATTAAGACGAAAAAGTTCTAGTTCAACTTCAACCCATGAAGTTAGGAGGCCCGCAATATGACGAGGCATGTATTTTCATTGCCAAGAAAACTAATAAAGTTTATTATAGTCGTAAATCAGAAAGTTACTTAATTATGAAATAAAATTATGTGACAGCCCATTATGTCTTAATCGAAAACTTATAATTATGAAATAGAAACTGACTTTCAGGTCTCGTCATTAATAGGACGATTTAGAAGCTACTTTCAAAATTAATATTTCTGCATATGTAGATAATATCATAGTACGAATAACAGGCTCATTAAAATATAAAATACTTCCCATAAACATAAAACAAAACGTTTATGTGCTTCGTTTTAACGACTTGTATAAAATCTAGTTATAACAGGGCCCCTTAATTGGCCAGGAGGAAAGTCGGCCTGTAGTGGACAAGTGAGAGCAAAAACTCCTACGCAGACTTAGACAAATAACTTGAAATTATATAGAATAGAATCTTAAGCAGAGATTAGCTTAGGCTTAGATTTAATATGTATTATTACGATGTAGAGTTCTGGACCACCATGTTTAAAACGTAACTGTTCTGTTTGTTGATCACCTATTCTCATTTATTGATTTATAGTGAGCAATGTTACACTGGATGTTGTAATGTAATAGAAACATGCGACATTGATCGTAGTGGCTGTGACCACTGTCGCATATTTCTATTACGTTTGTTGTTATTAGTTTCATAGGCGAAACGTTCTGCTGTCAGAAAGCTCAATGACTCAATGATTTTGAGGTCGGGTTTTTTGAAAAAAAGTCATTTTTTTTTATATTGTTTCTTTACTGTATAGCAGGTACAGAACAACACCCTTAAATATAACCATGCACTTCTGGAACACCCTGTATAAGGAAGAATACAGCATTAATAGCAGATGACGCTGAATACGAGAAGCACAAGAGCGGTCAATGTGGCGAAGCTTGGGGGAGGCCTATGTCCAGCAGTAAGAATTCAAAAATAATTTTGTGGTGAAAATAAACAATAATTTATTTATTTAATAAACTTTTGAAGTTAACTGAAACATTTAGTGCTCAGCTTTCGCTCTTATGACATCATTTAAATTATTTAAGTACTTTATAAAGGTCACTCAATTAAAAGTTTAAAAAGCGGTTACACAATCCTCCACTCTCTCTTGAAATAAAAAAGACATGTAAGTCTAGATAGGTAAGTAAGTACTACAACACAAACTAAATTACATTTGAGAGTTGTCTCGTTAATATTATAGCCCCAAGAGTTTGTTTCCTATTACGAATCTCAGATCAGATATGACAGGCAATCGCGGGTATCGCTGTAGGCTACTTTAAGAACAATGTGCGAAGTGGGCAGTGTTTGATCTTGTTATTAGTTAGGTATTACATTAGGGTTACCGTTACCATCTGTATTAAATTACATATGTAGTATCTTATTTTAGTCAGTAGAACTGTTGAGGCTGCGTAGTCACCTCGCAGAAGCCGCGGTGGTTTTCCGCGAGTATTTTGTGTTTTGCAATAATTAATGGAAAAAAAAATCCCAATAAAAAGTGACCACCCTATATTACATAGTAGAGTTCGTAAACTTTGGTGGCTATTCGTGTTTTGTCGCAGTTCTAGATTTCCGAATATTTTACTATATTACACAAGAAGGAAAGAAATAAGAACACAAGACGAAAAAAAACACAAAAAGAGTTCAAAACTTGAAGGGAGTTCGCTTTGAAAAGGGTTAGCAACGCACTTATCGCGCAGTCACTATTGTAGATCTCCATTGTCAATAGGAAGCGATGCCCACTTACCATGAGGCGGGCCGCCTACTTGTTGCTACTTGATGACTTAAAAAAGCTACTGCCCCATAACCTCATGAACCATTACACTGAAAGACTTCTGTGTCCAAATTGAAATCTGAGGGGCTCAGGAATAGCGAAACCTCTGAGCAAAACCAACTACACCGATTTTATGTCTTCCGCAAACAGTCTGCCACAGCCACTTTTTTAAGATCGTTTGCGTGGGTCCACTGGCTGGTGGTGTCCCACACTACGCATAGCCGAAAAGTGATCTTTACTCTAGGACTTGTCCACTAGGAGGGGGCGGAAATGGAGTGCCAATAACGGCCCCATTACGCCTCCTACAGGCGAACATCAGTCACTTCAGAATTTGTCAAAAGAGTCACCGCGGCCCTGGAATGCAAACGACATTAGGAAGAACCAGCATGGGTTTTAGTCAGTAAGAGTCTGACACTCCCTTCCGCTCTGCGATGCTCTGGAATAGCGAAACCCCTGAACAAAAACAACTAGACCACAAACATCTGACAAATGCTTGCACGGTCTAGACAGGTCCACTCAAATCTATGTGGTCCATTCCTCAAAAGACCACGTCAGATTCTAAACCTACTTTATTCTCATATGATTTGACAAGTACCTATGAATTTGTTTCGGTATTGACGTTATATTTGACGTTCAAAATTGCCTTTAAATGGTCTAGTTGAAATAAATGAATTGCCTTTGACTTTGGTATTTGACTTCTCAGGGTATTCAGATAGAAAACACCGGCTTATTCTGGCATAAACTTAGCAAAAACGATTGACGTATTTAAGTGTTATTTGTAACCTTTGTTTGCATCATTTTTTATCACAAAAAATAAATTGGCAGTAAAATAGTTTCCACGAAATAAGAGGATGCCTGTCAGTTAACTTACTCATCATTAAATTGACGAGACCTTATCAAGCCCTTATCACGAACTTGACTCATATTATTACAGGGAACTGTTATCACCGGGCTGGTCACGTTTGGCAGATGTGTATGTCATGAACTCATGAGTTAAGTTCTTGTTTTGTTGGACTAGCAACCCACCAGCTGTGAACTGTAATATATTTTATAGAACGTATATGCTACCAAAATTTCCCTGAATTTATGAGTAAGTTAGTAAGAATAAGAACTACCGATAGTACTTGCCGACATCTGTTCAAACGAAAAGCACTAACAGAAATGGATATTCACCAAAATGTTGATATATTTCTGGAATTGGAGGACATAATTGTTCTAGTTTAGGTAGCCCAGCTAGAATATTATCCCAAATTTCCATTTAGAAACAAATATAGTTTACACCGATGTACTTCGCACTATGCGAGAATATTAAATTAATAAAGTTAATGCCCCCAGAAATGTAAGAAAATAGGGACTATTTGCGATAAGAGTTCACTAAAAAGCATTAACCCTCCTACTTAGGTAATCGAGTAAAATTCTGATCACTGATTCACTGCATTTATAACAATTAGTGACTTAAAACGACTCTAGCGAGTAGAATAAAAAACTGGTCTATTCTATTCAAAAGACGCACACTAAGACAGAACCTAGTTACCTTCTTAATAAAATATTCGTACTTCCGCTAACTAACGGTTCTAAACACATCATCATCTAAATGCGTAAAGCGATGAGTGATGACTGTGTAATGGCCACTTTGATCCCCGTGGACAAGTTTAAGGTTAAAAAACCGCAAAAAAACTAGGCTAATCACCACTGCCCAATTGACCATGGTTACAGCGTGAGGATGCCTAATCAAGTTAAATGGTTACATCAAAAACTGTGCTTTGATGTGAAATACCAATTTGCTATCAATCAGATAGAGACATAGGCTCGTGCCAAGCTACGCCACAACACCCGATTCTATGCCTCCCGCAAACAGTCTGCCACAGCCACCTTTTTAAGATCGTTATCGTAGGTCCACTGGCTGGTGGTGTCCCACACTACGCATAGCTGATAAGCGATCTTTACTCTAGGACTTGTCCACTAGGAGGGAGCTAAAATGGAGTGCCAATAACGGCCCCATTACGCCTCTTACAAGCGAACATCAGTCACTTCAGAACAGCTGTCTGAAGTAGCTGATGTTCGCCGCGAAAGAGTCACCGCGGCCCCGGAATGCAAAGGTCTTTAGGAGGAACACGAATGGGTTTTAGTCAGTAAGATTCTGACACTCCGTTCCGCTCTGGGCGTAGCGGTCATTTGACGATTTCCCAACCTAAAAAAATAAATAAATAAGACTCGTCCACTCCACCAGCTATCGAACTTCGACAAATATGGACAACAGGCCGGCCACTTCACCTTACTAGCACTGCAAGCCATACTATCCTTCATAGAAACCTCGGGATTTCAAAATGGATTTGGATATCCTTAAAATATAACGATTACAAAAATACCCATTTTCCTACTTGTAGCTAAACTGAAACCATGCGTGACCTTGTCGAGGATAGCCTGGCCTAGACATAGTTTTTGGGAGATAACTCGACTCAGACAGGAATACTACGAACCACATTCATAATTTTTGCGCTTCTCAAACAAATGGTACCTAAAAGCCATCATAAATTAAATAGCAAACATTTTGAACACCCATTACAATCTAAAATAATTTGATTAACACTGGCGTTTAGAACTAGAACGGCTGAATGCTAACGTCTTGAGATAGTTATTTCAATCAATCACTCTGCAGCATGTCCATTATATGTTCAGACAACACGGCGGCGCTGCTGAAGTAAAAGCTACAAAAAATCAGTACTAAATCTATTTCGCCGCGTTTCAAGATATGCTGGACACGTTCAAAAACCAAAAAACGTTCTTGGAATAGAACTGGCACAATACGCCCGTTAGACTCGCTTAGGGAAAACCTTTCTTAGTGCACCTCTTTACCCACAAAAGGAGCATAGAATTACAGTGTGTTTAATTCAGTGACTGGCTTCGGCTGAGGCTACGACCTGTCTTTCCGTCAGGAACACGAACTTTTACACGCGGTTTCTAGCCCACAGGACCCCACAGGAGCCGTGCGATTTCTGGGAAAAAAAGGCGGTATTTCGCTATCAGTGATAGTTAAGCTTCCTATCAGATGAATTATTTTCATAAATAGATCACTTTTTCCATAGTAACTTCTATTAAACTATTTTACCTATAAGTATAAATAATAAACTAACGGTCCCGACAGACGTGGTCCTGTCCGAACGTTTACTTTGTGTATGACGAAAAATTATGGAAATCGATTGCAGCGCCACCTACCTGATCCAATTTTGAATCTAAACCATTCTCGAATCCACTGGAACACACACACAAAATTTCATCAAAATCGGTCCAGCCGTTTAAGAGGATTTAGTCACATACACACGCACATAAGAATTATATAAAGATAATAGTTAAGCTAAAACCACAAAAGGGTACATTTCAATATCTTTAAATCTTCAGTGACAAGTTTTGTGTACTTGTGTGCATAAATAAAAATATTTGATTTGACTTTTAGGCTGTACGCTGTCTGTCAGTCAGTCAATCAGTCACTCTTGCAACTACTTCATCTTACACATATAAAATCGTTAGCACGCGTGCAGTTTTCGCTTAATTAAACTGTTCGGCGTACAATATCGTGACAGCTCAGCTGTTGCTGGTGAAATAATAAGCGTCGGCGATCGTTGGTGAAAGCTCGCGAGTCGCGGCAAGCTTTGAAGTTGACGACAACGAGCGATGAAGCTCAGGAGCGGGCGGTGAGCTGCGCAAAAAATACTAGCTAAAATAATGATAGTACCATTTATATCTGCTTAGTACTTTGTGTAGACTAAGAAAAAGAGCTTGTTATTTCAGTTAAGTAGTGTGAAGAGTCGTTAGAGCATAATATACCTACTTAGAAGATGACTTTCAATTCCTTTGCAATGTTTCGAGTGTTTGGAGGGGTGAAAGTAAATCTTAAAACAAATCTGCTGTGCTGCTCCATATATTTTGTCGAGTTAGGGTCAAAATACAAATACTCGTAATCCCTATTGTTATCAGGGCAGAGAGAATTCTTGTTTGTAGAACCCGAACATAAAAAGTGTAGTAGGTCTTATCATAATCACCAAGTTTAGCAAAACGATTTAGTGATCTACAGAACATGTACAAATATAAAGAAGAATACATTACTACTGAACTTTTAAGATCGACCTTAATCGTAGTTAATTATAGCCACGAGTGAAGAGGAAACGATGACCTATTTTTTGATTAAGTTACTGAAACCCACAAGGCAAAAACCCACAACACTTTCAATGCAGCTTACATGTATGAAACTAAATGCACCCAACCTTTAGAATACAATACTACTGAACTTTTAAGATCGCCATCAACCCTAAATCGTAGTTAATTACAATTGTAACCATGAGTGAAGAGAGAAATGATGACCATTTAGTTCCTGAAACCTACAAGGCAAAATAAGTACAATTCAACACTTTCAATGCAGCTTACATGTATTATGAAACTTAAAGCACCTAACCTTTAAACACATTACGATTGTTCTCAGTCAAAATTGCAACCTTTCAAAGCCTTGAAGTTGCCGCTAATGCAATACATTTCCAAGAAACAAGCAATGTCATCCTTTCAGGTGACTAACACTTCGTTTAAGCTGTAAATAATGAATTACGACACGAAAACAAAATGGCTGTGTCAAAAAACTGGCTGCTTTAAGAACCACTCGAAGTCGTGTTCAAGTTTAAAATACTTACTTGACTCTACAAATTGCTTTTAAGTATTTGCATATGTTTAAAAAATAGCGAAAGATAAGACGGTATGATTAAGTGGATATTTAACTTTTAACCCACTTGTGATGCGATTTGAATTTGTCATTTTTAGATGAAAGCTTTCTACTTCATAATCATCCTTCACATAATTTGAATCCTGTTCTTACGATGGATAGACTATGTGTGAAAGAAGATACTTCCCTATGTAATGCTTTTTTCATTTATCTCTTCCGTAACTCAGGATATGGTGAAAGTATTCATTATATTCTATTCTATAATATACGTCTATTAAGGGTACGACTACTGAGAAGACGACTACTGAAGAAAAAGGTATGAAGAAAGAAGCCAAATTGCACGGACTTCAAATAACTTGGGATAAAGGCAAGCGAATGATAATAAAAAATCCTCTGCTACACAGTTCGCAATGAACAGTTCTCACACAGAAGAAACGAGAACTGATTTCAAAGCATGAAGGTTAAGTTCTCCACAATGTTTTCTTCACCAACATCCATTGTCAGTGCTGTTTTAGATTAGCATTTAAGAACGAAATTATATTTAAAAGCAAATTGATTGCTGGCAGCTACGAACAATCAACCTTGAATGTACTTAAAAGGCACTCACCGGGACGTTTTAGATAAGTGTGAATATGTTATTTCTAGGCTTACTATCGGATGAGATAGAAGTAAAACACGAGGCTATCTATAATTATAATAAATCCCTTGGACTACAAACATTAAATTGAACGGAAACAAACATAACTAAATAAATGATATTTTTATTCTTCTTACAAAAAGTATTACTTTTACTCTCACTAAAGACATTGCATTACGACCAAAATCAAAAATTACAATAGCACTCCACACCTAACACAATTCATAACTCCTTGTCGTCGAAGAAATGTAATATTTTACCCGCGGCCCGAGTAAAGCACCACGGGCTTGTGATCTATGGATTCGCTACTTCTCAACCAATTTATTACATCCTAAATGAATAATATAAAGACTACTGAGTATTGGAAAGTGGAAACTGATTCTAGACTTGGATTTATCACTGGCAGGCGTCCTGCTTGTCGATATGTTCTGAGGTTCCATTAGTAATGTCAGCGAAAGTGGTTCCTTGATGTCAATTATGTAGATAATTGTGTAGTGCACGGGTAAGTTAAGTTATTGGACACAGAATGGTGACACAAAATCGAAGGGCCTGTAATGCCCAACAAATCAATGTTTGCAAAAAACTGACCCTGAAACATAAGGCTCTTTAAGTCATTACAAAAAAGCTAATCTTACAACCACACATGAGGACAGTCCATATTTGTTATATTGAAGGCACTTAGGAAATAGTAAGTTCTAAAAACTATAGACACATTTCAAATCCAAATATGTGTGACCCCTAATCATGAATAAATCTTTGACCAAAATCAACAATGTCTAAACGACAGGAAATCCGCACTCAAAACTTTATTGACACAAAATCATCACAAACATAGCACATCAAAATCTTCAAGACAGCACTTTCTATTTGCTAAACATTCAATCAGTAGCCTGCTAATCGATTTTGACTTTCACGATCCGACGCCGAGTACATTGATAAATCGTTATTACTCCGATATCGATTAAATGTAGCTTCACACTAGCCGGCATCGCAACGTTATCAAAGAGATTCCTTTCAAACAGCTTTCTGCCTTTATTTATGTCTGTGTGCTTAGTAATGGCGGTTTACTGTTTTGTATTAACGTATGGGAGGTTTTTCGATTAAAGGCTTGTTCTAATCTTGATTCGAAGTGAAGTTTGTATCATAATTTTTAGACTCGGGTTGTTATTTGTTTGCTTACTGTCGCGTGAGCCTGTGACATGTACTACGTGACTTTCAACACGACAAAGCTCTCTGACTACGAGCACGTAAGCTAACAAAAATAAGGAGAAGACTTCTTTGAATGTAATCAAAATGAAGGCATTATGTACCGATAGATTTAGAAACCGTAATAATATTATAAGTGTCCGTCAGGACACTGTTATAATATTGTTATAGTGTTTTAAAACTAAATCTTCGTAGATATCGTTCGCATTTCGAAGCGATATTGGGATTATTTTAGAATATCAGCTGGACTATTCTGTTAAAATCTCTCCGCGTACACTTAGGTAGATAGATGGAGAGAGCATGAAGCGATCTGTCATTCCATTTTGTTTGTATGGATTGATAGCTCACTTCATTTTCGTTTAATTAAAGTTTATACGTTGAGATGTTTACATAATAATCTTACTGCAGTTAAGCTTTTTGGGTGCGTGGCAGTCCAACACCGGGTTCACCAATGTAAACTTTATATTCTATCTATTTATACAGGGTATTTTTTTCAACGACAACGTATTTGAATAACTAATACAATTTTTGTATGACTGAGATTATGCTCGTATGATAGCATTAAATGATTACCAAATAACATTTCACGATGTAAATCAGCGCCATCTGCCCATAAAGTGTCGAAGCTTAAACTCGAGGACTCAGCAACTCGAGGAATCAGCAAAACAACAAGTCGGTACATTCTCGGTAGTTGAGTGCCATTGATAAAGAACTTCCAATGTTCCGTCAGATGGCAGCACTCCATAAACTTTTCCATAGAAATCACTTTTCTGGGTTCTTTCGTTCCCACTTTCTATGTGCTTGATAATGCTGTTTTGGGTTTATGGTAGAACTGCCTAAATGCGGTTGCTCGGATTAAACAATGTTTCGTGATAATTGATGAAACAACTACTTTATTATTAGGTAAATCACACTCATTTTCAGCGTCTGGCACGCCTCGTTTTATTTGAAACAGTAAGAGTCACGTAAACAAAATTTCTTTTGTTTACAGATTTAGAACTGGTGCCGTATGAAGGTGTACCGTAATCTAAGAATGCGCATATAAAATTTTTTGCATAATTTTTTGAGACAAACGAGCAAATATCAGACTTGACATTGTTCAATTTATTCGACGCACCGGTGTGATGTAGGTTGGCTGCACCACAGGTAAAAAAGACGAGTTGATAAGAATAGTGCTGTCTCTGTCTGGGCAGAGGTGAGTCGCGCGGCGCAGAAGAGGTAGGAGGCCATCTGTGCTCACGTCACTGTTCAAACAAGGCTTGCCTTCCTAGTCTGCGCTACTCGACGAACGAACCGGCGGCGCGGCGCCATTGCTCTCGACGTATCCGCACGAACGTGACTGTGCCTGGTTTTCGCTTGTTTTCCCTTCATCGATCGTGATCGAACATCATTACTGCGCAGTGTAAAAGGTAAGGTACTTTTAAGTTGTTTTGGAAGCAGTGCATCTTGTTTCGCGAAGTGAGTGCAATTGAAGCGATAGTTTAGTGGGCTAGCTGGAGCTTTCTCGTTTATTTATGCAAAGAATTTACCGAGGGCGGTGTGTACATAGAGGCGAGGAGGCTCGAGGCGCGGCGCGGCGCTGCCTCCGCCGCCTGCGCACCCTGCGCACGCTCGGCGCTCGCTAGCAGCTCGCTCATCATACATTCATGTGTCAATTTTGGTAAATCACGTGCCAGTTTCCTATCGTGTTCAGTGTTTCTGTGACTTGTGTATACAGTTTGTGCCCCCTGGTGTTGCGTTTCGTGCTACAACAACAGTTGTCGCCTCCGAGGACAATAAGGTTACAGTTTCTTTGTGTTGTGAAACTTGTGAGCATTCGTCTTCATTTCTTGCGCTGACGCATGACATTACTTACAACTTAAGTCATTCTCCTTGAGTTTTAGCGCCTTATCATGCCTGGTATTTCTTGTGAAGTACTTCTCTGTATAGAATTACGATATTCATAAGTTTTCTGTAACATGTCAACAGGTTTTGCCAGCAACAATGTTTTTGACTAGATAAATAGAAGCATATAAAGGTAATGCTTGATTCATCGTTTCCTTGAAACAAAACAATTTTAATCTTCAAAGATAAGCCAATCTGTAACCATTAGCCCTAATGTCATCATTCATAATTTACAAAATAACATACATGTGCATAGGCAAGCCTTGTAAGGCGCCAAGGTGTTCCACGATAAAAGTCGGCTGTTGACTCAACGATGAGTTTCAACCACAACAACTAATGTATTGAATTAAATAAACGTTTAAAGCTAACAATTACTAAGAGGCCAGGTGACACTAAACTGGAAATTGCATAATGAGTACGAAGAAATTGCAGCTGCGAAGCTTTCACTCACAATTTTAACCTATTCATTGCACGTCGTGCGTCTGACCATCAAACAGAAAAAAAACTTTTGAACGAAGTTACTGTATTCAGCTTCAAATTGACGTCACGTTGCCGAATCAGGCAGAAGGACCTTTCACGGACAAAGTAATTATTTAGAGGAACAATGGCAACAAACTTTGTGAACAAAACCCTTTTGCGCCAGAATATCTACAGAATATTAAAAATGTGTGAAGTGTAGTCCAATCTGACGACATAAAGACACAAGTGTTAACGAAATAAAAATTGACCTTCGATGAAAATACGTGCCACAGCGAGTGTCTACACTCACCATTATCACAAGACCCTCATGATTGATGGAGTTAGACCTTCTTTCAGAGGAACTCCTAATTAAATTTGTGTGTTGCCTTTTCTTTTTTACGGTCTCGGCTTTCTGACCCAGATGATTCATCGAAGGAAGTCTTAAACCAGTCTGGACGCCTAGTATGTTATGCATTGTAAAAAGCTCTACGTCAATCAGTTCCATTTCCAATAAGCAATAAAATGTTCCATTGTTCTCCGATGGATAAATCAATGGTTCCATTTAATCGATGCCAATATTTTCTTAGTCTTAATTCTTTCTCGTAACAAAATGCGCAAATAAATTGCAACTTTGCCATTGTTTTTCCCATTTATTCAGTAAGAGAAGAAACTTTAATTAGGTTTATTTATAACTTTGCTATTTCATCTGCACTCGAGTTTATTTTGAGGACAGTCGCAATAAAAGACGAAGCTTCATTTTAACCTCTTCAATTGAAGCTTATTCATGGTTTGAATGGGACTGTCTGTATTCACCCCGCGTTGCAATAAAATCTCAATTGTCTGAGCGTTTCCTGTCATTACAGTTGTTGTCATAGCATACACAACTAAAATACCGTATGTTATACGCGCAGTGTGTTAAAATTTAGATGAGCTAACGTTATTTTTGACAATTAACAGCTATTGGTAGTTAGCTATGGTTCGTTAAATTTTGATCTCTTCGAATATCAGATGAGAACTGACGAAGCATGTAATTTGCTAAATGATTGACCTAATTGCGCCTGTTAGAAGCATGCAGCTAGTAAGAGGGATGTGACATCAGATGGACTAGTATAATTTGTGGCTGGTAACAATCAATCGGCTCAATTGATATAGCGACCGGTTGCGGATAAAGACAAGGCTATATGCCCGCGCAGGCGACGCGACGACGCGGTACATAACACGGTCATGTGATCCTTTACGTTCACAGTCACGAAAATTTCCAACAGTCAACCAAATGATTTTAAAAACTATTTGTAAAACACCGTTATCCGAAATTGGACTGGCTGTCGAGCATTCTATATTTGTTAAATTTTAGAATAATTCCGTTATCTTTGCGTTTGTTTAAGCTACAATTTATGATCTCGTAAAAAAGCTGATCAAGACATAACTCAAGCAGAAGTAAATAAACTA
The DNA here is from genome assembly GCA_002192655.3 of Mamestra configurata. NCBI lineage: Eukaryota > Metazoa > Arthropoda > Insecta > Lepidoptera > Noctuidae > Mamestra > Mamestra configurata. Next base: position 558,176 of record NDFZ01005441.1, on the reverse strand, counting down.
TATCTCGAAAGTGGAATAACTTACGGCGACCTCTTTTGTTTTTCTTGGCCGTTTGAAGAAACCAAAGAATTTGTATTCAGTGTCTCAAGCTTCTGAACTCAATACAATGACTTTAGTTTCAAGAAAGATTGTTTTCAGTTTTATGTAATCTTTTCCATTCCAAATGTAGAGAATCCGTACATTCGATATTTTTCATAACAATAACATTCGGTAACTGCGATAAATTAATTTAAGATTTAATTAAACTTGAGCATGTCAATTATATTTATGTTCTGTTTTATAAATTGCTTTTTCCAAAAATATGTTTTAGGGGACTTGAAATTGAAATTTCGCCACCAATGGCGAATTTATAACTGGCATAATATAATATTATTTAACAGTTCTGAATTTTGATGTTGTTATATTTTAGGGTATCAGAGGTCAATGAAATACTATAATATATTATAGTCTTTGTATGTTTCACACGTGTGTGTTATTGCCACGCTGTGTTGAAGCTCAATATAGAAGCACCTCGGTTATAACAATAAACAACGTCTTTACATTCCCACGGTCATTGAAACGCTAAAATATAGAAACATAGCTGACCCGCGCAACTTCGTCTGCGTCTCATATTGTAACATTTTTCATTGATGCTCCGCTCCTTTTGGTCATAGCGTGATGATATTTATAAAAACAAAAAAAAAATAAAAAAGATAGACTATCCAACAATAAAATAATTTTTCAAATCGTACCAATAGTTCCTAAGATTAGCGCGTTCAACCAAACAAACAAACAAACTCTTCAGCTTTATAATATTCACAGAATATTTTCATAAAATGTTCACAGATTTTCTTAACGCTTTTAATAAGCACTTGTTATTCGCATGTAACAAAGAGTTGATATTCAAGAATAGCAGTAGTCATTATAAAAGTCTGTCTGGCGGTACATCATATGGTTTAAGAAAAAGCTAATGGCGCAAAACGCGGCTACCTAAGGGCAGGAATAGACGGCCAGTCGTGTTCTGAGAAGTGCACGGGCATTCCAGACATTCTGCAAACTGGACGCTCGGACAAACCCTTTATTCAGCACGCCGCGCCGCCTGCTTTTGAAATAGTTTTATTTGCATTTTAAGGAAATCATTTGGATGATTACCGCTGCGGGTGTTTTACATTTTCATGTTTGAATGCGTTTACGCACTAACTTCACGCAAAGATAAGAAAAGGAAACAAGCTGCTAGCTAGTTTCTTGCAACTATTTTCAATGTCAACACACAATACGAACGAAATAAAAACTTTACTGTCGTTCTAGAAACATCTGAACGCTTTGACAACAATTGTTTGAGTTCTAACAAAGTGACAACACAATTAACGTCTTTGAAACACTTTTGTTTGGTAAAACTATTTTTGTTACTAATTCCCGTCACGTGGTATTTGTTTTTGTCGTATGGATCTTTACTATAGTAGGCGCCAGATAATCGTGGAATAACGGTCATTGACCCACCTACAATTATTGACATTTTTAATTTGAAAAACGGAATTAATGACACAAAGCTGTCCCGAATCATCATCTCTCGTGATCCTTAACATTGTCTAATAATGAAAAACGATTCATATTTAATTGTTCAGGTACCTATGAACAGTTATTAGGGAAAGGTCAATATACTTTATTCCACATTTATCTGGCGCCTACTATAGATACTCGTCCACGCCCAGTCTATATATATATCATCTAAGATCATCATACGATAAGTATGTACATGCTTTAAAAATCATGCTCCTGCTAAATCTCGTTTGAAAATTGCAGTGTCGTAAACCATTTTAGCCTCAAACATGTCAAATATGAAGTAAGCCTGAACAAGGCTTTATTTGCCTTCGAAAAGCATGCTCAGGCAAAAGCATGATTTGAGTGTGTGTTGTTATTGTATTTTGCAAGTTCTTTTGATAAACTATTTCAACAATAGTTTATTGCACCAATAGTTGATGGTTTCTTTGATATGTTTGCCGTTTGTTCTTTAAAGCAAAAACTTGAATGGAAAAATGTGAAATAATTACATTTGAAACTCAGTTTAGTTTTTTTTTACATTTCAATTGGCTTCAATTTGAAGCTAAGCTTTAATTCCTGCCGCTGCGCACGAACAAACTTGACATTATTTACTCAACATCTCCAGGGTTCTTAACATTGTGCTATTCCTAATTGTCGCACGTGCTCAAGAAAGCATTTCTAAGTCCTAAAATAGGATAATATTATAGTCGGCTAACACTTACCTCCTTCTATTACCCACATGCCAACATGTGAAGCGTACCTCCACCTAGCCCATAATGTACCTATGTGTGGTTCTCTAGTCATATATGGGCTTGTGTCCGTCACAGTTTGTGAGTCTGGTGACATCACTGTACTTTTACTACATCCTAATTGAATTTTCTTCTATTACAACAAAATAAAACGTTCATGCTCCAACTCTATTTACTGTGATGACAGCATCGATACTTAGCCACAAAGCGTTGCAATCAAGTTTATAATTCATTACCTTTCCTCATTATTCACGGTTTTTGTTGTGACTTAATTATGGTAAGAGTATGACTTATTCTTAGCAAATGTATCGAATATTCCATCTATTTATGTGTGTCAATGCTACTGCAATGAGAAATCAAAATAAATAGAGAAGATTTCTGTAAATCTGAAGTTCTGAAGTACTAATCAAATTCATACGCTGAGGATTGCCTCAATAGATTCAAAATCTAATAACCTGCAGAAATAAGCTAGTACAACGAATGAATACGTGGCACTGAGCAAGTTGTAGATTTAATGTTGTATTTTAACGACCTTCGGTACCAACTTTATAGCTGACTCAGATAATTTTAAGAAGCCATATCAACGGCGGAAACTGTGTCTGCGAACGAAGTCGATGACGAAGAAAATTTCACTTTTTAAAATCCGGTCTGTTTAAACTGAGGTTAACATTTTGGCCAATTAGCGTTCCTCGATGGAGCGGAATCGCAAAGGTTTTTTGCTGGAAAAAATATATTCATTAGATAACAGATATTGAAAGTATTTCTGTGGTAAAGAGATCTGACTCATCCATAAGCACAACGTAAGCATAACATTGTAATTACATATTCTATTGTTTTCTATTTATTTTATTCAGTTGTGAAGGTTTATGCTGAATGAAATATTACTTAACATCAATATTAATTAATTTGCACTTTTGAAAAATAATTTGTTCTAAATGATTCAATACAATGCTTCAATGGAAGTCATCAACACTATTTCCTGGTCCACGGTTGAATATAACTTTTTCCGAAATGGCAATATTTACTGCTTATCTCTCAGTATTTATGATGACAACAAACAGCAATCATTGTTGTGTTTACCGGTTGTAATGTTGCATAACTAAATACAAGTTCCTAAGGCTGCCACAGACAGGCAGAAATTGTTTTACAGTTATATTATTTGTGCCCTGCAGAAGCCTTTAGACCAGTCATTGCATAATAATCACCTTTTGCTCGTAGTTTAATTTTATCACTAACATTAGAGGATGATTACCTTTTAATTTCAATTTATCTAAGATCAACTTAATGGTTAATAAACTGTGAAATTGCTTGTAAATCACAGGAAACAATTTTATTAATCAAATCTTCTTGAGTCTTAAATTATCGTATTACATTGCGAAGAGTTTCTCGACCTGTTCACTGTCATGGTGTCCACATACCTATTGGCAATATAAGACAGACACACATACACATACACGCGCACACACACATACATATACATATTTCAGAGTACTTATTTGTATTCTCAATAATAAGAAAATTCATGTGTTTGTTGAATAGTTTAATCTCTTAATTCTAAAAGAAAAGATTCTAAAAGCACATTGCAAAGAAAAGATCAAAGTTTTACATTAAATTCTAATTTTTGAACCTGTGCTCGTCATATTTTGAAACATAGTTATTTTCCTCAATATACTTACTTATAAATATTAAATTCTTTTCACCTCTATCCACCACGGTAATTCCGATGTTCAAACTACAAACTCACTTACATTCATTATCGTGTCATTTTCCTGATAACCTGAATAGCTGTGATTATCATGAAAAACATTGACGGCAGATTGTCAGAAACTAGCAACGAAACCGCCACTCGTAATATAGAAACAAACTTCTTTAACTTATGCAAAAACATAATTAAGCCTTAATATTCTGAGACAGACAGCAGGGTTCGAGTCGTGAACTTTAACTTCATCGTACTATTAAATGCAAGAAACATACTCAAAGGTAATAAAGATACTGCAAACGACTGTGAAACAAATTTGTGATCTAAAGTTAAAGCTATGCATTTTCTTGATGATAACAAAGATGAAATGATCACACCGCTTAATAATTTAGACGCTTGACTTCTTATCGCTCTGGAATTTCTAATTCAAACAATGAAGCATTAAGAAAAACAAGATTTTTTCATCCGTACCATCTTCCTAGAAGATAGAGATAAGAGTAATTTAAACAATGAGGTTACAACAACCCCTAACATACTATGAAAGTGATGCTGACGACACATGTGAAAACCGTAAATACTAAATGGTTTAGGTGCTCTTGCGGGATTAGAATTTAATCCAATTTGTAGTTAAACCATTGATGTTACGCACTTAATTTGTAATAGATAGAACAATAATTTGTTGCATGTCACTCAGAGTTCAATTTATTACGAAACAGTTACGTCAGGTTATACATTCATTGGTCCGCAACGAGCCGTTTCAACGAATCCCTCGACGACAATAAAACGGTCATGCTTCTTAGATTCCTTGAAACACTGTGAAATCTCTATGTAACATTGTTAAATTCGCATCTTTATACCATTCGTCTTTACAATAGTTTTAATGCTTAACAAATGGCTTGTCTCAAATGTCACTATTGTTTTATCACTCTTCGGATACTCACTATTCGAGTACAAGAAGGTCATGTTTCGTTGAAAATTTCTTTCCTTAACAAAGGAATTTATAAATATCTTGACTTTTGTTTAATGTTACTGGAGTGTTCTCGGTGAATTATGTTTAAAAAGCTTCTCTCTTGTCTCAAATCGTTGGGTGAGTGGGAACAGGACAGACGGTCTACCATTCATATACATTACGATTTGTAACCGCACAGCTTGCGTTCCCTCACTAGTTGCATTCGATTTCTCGGTCAAATTGAAAAGCCCCTCGTCAAGTGGGTTCTTGTTGAAAACTGTGGGTATCTAATGCAGCCGGTTGTTCCGTGGGTGTGTTTTTATTTCTGTAGGTAAGCGTCGGCGGCAATAAGTAATAAGGTAAACATTAAGTAAGTGAGGCCGCGACTCGTCTAAGCAAGATTCTTTGCTCGTTATAATCGACGTCTAAGCCCACATCAATCGTATGATGTTCTTGAATAATGTGTGTCACTTGTGTATTATTTTGCTCTTGAGTGCAAATTGATTGCCATGACATCATAATTTGGGGCTTTTAGTTCTCTTACATTAGTGGCGCAAGTTTTATCCATCAACAACAGTATTATTTGCTATTTCTATATCTCTAAGCGGCGGCGGCGTCTTAGGATCTCCACATTCCCTACATTGCCAAAGTTTCTACTATTTCCACACTATGCTTGGTTAATTACGAGTGGGTGTTAGTTGATAACTGGCGAGGTAGAATGCTTCAGATAAGAGGTCGTGCTAACGGGAGGCTACCGACATAAACTTTATCTTCTACCAACGGTAATTCGTTGTTTACCTTGTCGACTCTTGTGTCTGCTTATAGTGCCTATTTATTGAACGAGTTTCTGAGAACAATTTTGGTATTATTGTTGCTGTTATTTAGGTGCTAATTGTTGTTTCACGGTAAATATTGGTTTAAATTACCTGTGAAGATTAAGATGGACAGACGTATTAACCACAGAATCGAAGTAAAGTGATGTTTTGTTAGCCGTTAAAAGTTTTTTATATTGTACATTCTTGCAGCTAAATCGCCTTTATAACTTTTGTTCGAATACTGTTTGAAATGGATGACAGCCAAATTCCACAGAAATAAAATTTGTTTTTCAAGTAAAAGATGCATCCGAGAAAAATTTCCGTGCAAATATTGAATGTATGTGTATATTATTCATTCTGTCTACATCATAGTGGTATTTGGCACACAATAATAAACCAGTGCAAACAAATGTTTGTGTTGCTTCATCCATCTCATGAAGAAGAAAATGGTGTTTCTCTGCCTAAACAAAACCTAGATTCGTTTTAGAATCATTATAATCGATTACCGATATTACCTTTACAAATGTTGCAGTTGTTTTTTGTGCCTCGCCAGTAACCTTGCCGATAGATGCAGACTTGCAGAGCCAGCAAAAAGTTTAACATACAAGAAATCTTTAAGAGTGCTTCATCGTTTTCTTAGCCCTTAAGTTAACTCAATAAGGCAGATGAAAAACTGGCCATATGGCTTGGTTTATCACTAATGTTATAGTCCTGTGGTACATTACGGCCTGTTGTATTGACTACGAAAACCTTGGAATGCAGATCATCATCTACCTTATTATATGCACATATATGACGTAATATGGCGTGACAATAAACTACTCATCTGCCATCATTGCTGCACACACAGAATAACAATTGAGACCTACAAAAGAAAATGTAAGATGATGATTTGCCTTGGTTTGAAATTCAGCATTTATCTCAATTTAAGAGGCTTATCTCAATGAATAAGTGGAGGGGAATGCCAAAGAAAAGATGGAAGGATTATGTGAAAATTTAAATGGCTAGAAAGAAAGTCACTATTAAAATAAAGACTAAAAGAGCAATATGAAAGAAAAAGACGTGTTGCGTCCACCCCAAATAAATTGCAATAAGGGCAAAAGATGATTGATGACGATGATCTCAATCCACGTCAATATACGTCTCAGCTAGATTATTCTTGATAGAAAGAAACTACAAAGAGAAATACTGTTTAAACAAGATATAAGATGCGCGGAGATGTACAACGTGACCACTTATCTACAATGAACAAACAACGTAGAACAGACAAAGAATGAGTCTCTTGTTAAAATGTTAGTTTTAGTACAATAGTCAGTCAGGTATATAATGTTAAAATACCGTTTCTCGTAATGCGCACTAACGAGGATCGATTTTGCATGGACATTGAGATTGGAACGTTGCCCGCTTCGAGGCGCATGTTTTTGACACGTAATTATATCAACATAACATCGCGACTGTATTCTCCAAAGAGATAGACAGATATGTACATACAAGGTGTTTCAGAAGTGCTGGCACTCAGCCTAATTTGAATAAATGACTTTTGATTTTGATTTTGTACGTGGTCATAACTTACGGTGACGTTCTGTATCTGAATACAGAACGACACCCTTAAATGACCACGCTCTTCTAAAACACCCTGTATAATACACCCACATTTGGCCAGTTAAGCCTCATATCATGGAACCAAGCCTTTTGGCATCAGCCAGGCACAAATACAGACTGCGGGCTGATTCTACTACCATCCAAGAAAAAATACCCAAAAACACTGTTCGACCCGGGAATCGTAAAATCGTAGCTCATTTATTAGGTAGGTACCATTTGAAGAAGAGTCTCTCTTTCTTTTCATTTGGGACCTTCTTTTGTTTAGAAGAGAATTTGTTGCTAATCCTCTACCTACGTCTTCATTTGTTTTGACTTTCGTAGATAGCAAGTCATCATGATCGTAGTTTTTAGTGATATCGGCTAGTTGATGTTGCTTTCTTTAAGCTTTCTTTATATCTTTCGAATAAAAGATTTTAGTATTATACCTACATACACCTATCTAGGTAAATGCTGTCAACTTGAGATTATTATCTTTTACAGTAAATACAAAGTCTGTCTCTATGCCCATCTAATTATCTCTAAACATCTGAGAAGAACCCTTGCAGTAAAACATTTTCCTACAGTAAATTAATACAATTATTTATGATTGCCCAATAAACGCGTTGAAGTGTAGAAATTAAGGTTACTAATGCGTCGATGATTAAAACTTCCCCAGCGATGTGACCTCTTTCTATCAGACTATTTAACCCCAGGAATCACGACTGACCTTCTTCATTGCCGGACTCTTTTGTGGGCCCGCTGTTCTTTATGATTTATTTAGTTAGATTTGTATTTAGTCGCAAGAATTTATTATATTGCTGGCGGCTGGTTTTTCTAAATAGTCGCTACTACCTATTGTGTTTGAAACAGTTAAGAAACAGTATAATTGGGCTTTTATCGAATTTGAAAACGCTTACTTTTATTTGAGAATGTTCAGTAATTAAGCAACAGATGCGTTAAACGGAAATTTTCTTCGCAACTGAATCCCACCAGCTGGGTTGAATAAGTATTTTGCAAAATGCAGGATCATTATAACATATTTACAATATATAGGTATTTTATAACTTTATCGATCAATATCCATGAAGCGTTTATACTCGGCTTGGGTAAGTAGTCATAAAGTACACCTAGGTAGGTACTTATAGGACATTATGTAATAAGCAAAGCCGTGACTTCAACATGTAGTGTGGTGACTACAAAGTGGCGGTGTACCGGTTACTGGTTACCTATATCGAATTCAAATGTTGTTTACATATTGAATATACCTCAGTGCGTATTTTGTTTATATGTGTCTGGGCAAACTCTTCTTTTCTATGAAAGGGAACGGGCCGCAATCCACCACGGGGACCCAGTAAGAGTTGATGAATGTCACATGTCTTAAAATTTTTGGTGTCTTCTCGATATTTTACTTCAGCGTTTTAATTATCTACTTTGCTAGCTTCGTTTTGTTTCTGTACCCACAAGAAAATAGCAAATTTATAGCTACTTAATAAATTGCGTTATTCACATTGTTTCCATATGGTTGAGTGTTTAGCTTATGTTGTGATCAGTTTTAAAGCAATCTATTACAAACTTTGAAAGCCGGACTGTTAGCCTCATAAAGTGTTAGTTATTATTATGTGTTTAATGTATCTTAGGGTAAGTGCATTTATTTAGATTTTTATGGAAAATTGAAAATTGACTTCAGCGTTTTGAGACCAGTGGTAAACTAAAGAAGTAAAAATAAAAGTAATTGAATTGAATCAGCTGTAAAATTCGAAAAAACGGAAATTATACTCAATCTCAAAGAAAATTCTAGTAAACTCCATAGCAAATATAGAAAACGATCCTAGATACTATTACAGTACTCGACAAATTAAGAAATCGATATTCTGCAGTGACCGTTTATGTACTGTATTATTAACGGAATAAGTAGTAGGTGTGTAGAGCAGCTGCTGGGTAGTTTTATTGGAAAATATATGCAGGGTTGGCCTCATGGGAATTATTGTACATCATAAATTAAGGGCAAGTTGTGTCAAGAAAATGGGAAAAATGTTACTTTGGTCAAATAAAATGGCTGAGTAGTCGAAGACCAAATAAACTATGAAGGAACTACATGAAAAATGATATATCTAGAAAGCGGGTGAGTGCTGAGATGAAGAGTAGTATGGAGGAAGGAGACTTTTGCGCCGTCCCTAAAAACATTTTGGGATAACGGCAAGAGAATTACAATAACCATAGTCACTTTTCAATATCACATTTGAAACTAAGTATTTCTCTTGAAAAATATAGGGATATGGGCCCACGAGAACCACTTAAACGATACATAAATCCTTATGATCAAACAAGGCTCCCTAGACTATTCTTTTTTGGCTAGTGTACAAACAACAGCCTCATTAACAAAACATTAGTAGACCATTCATTAGTAGATGCGTACAGGCTCTCAATACGAACACTGAATATAAACCATAGATAACTTAACATCCTCCACACGTCTATGGTAATTAAAAGGGCTAAACAACTCGCGCCTGACCATAAAGTGTGATCTCATCAACGTACGAGTCTCAAGTGTTAATGCCTCTTAATAAATCCAATGCCAGTACGCCGTCCAATTGATTTATTTTAGTCGATGACGCGTGCTACCTAGGAGCTAGGCACACAGTCACACACATTTTCAGTGGCTCAAGGACAGAAATAAGGTAACAACGCGAATTAACACCTGTGTGTAAAGGACGAAGCGGGCAGTTATTTTGATAACCTAAATTAATATTATAATATGTAAAAAAATAATTGTTTAATTTTTGGATGTTGTTAATCTGGAAGTATTCAGGTGATTACGTTAACTTGTTCACTGTTTTATTGTCGCTCAGTATATTTGGCTGATTTTATCTCGGAAACTGTTTTTGCGAGGAAAATCAACACGAGCTAGTGACCTAATAATTTAGAATATTGTTAGTATATAGTATAAAGGTTTGTGATTTTCAAAGAACATAAAAAAAGCAATATAACGTAGCAAAAAGGTTTAATGCTTTTCAGCTGGCTTTCGCCTTTGGACGTTACAATAGGCTGAAAAGTGCTACATTGTTCGAGTAAAAATATTCTCCTTTCTTTTTTTTTACTAGCAGTTCAAATCGATAATATTCCTTCATTTACATAGACAGCTATAAAATAGCGCTTGAATATTATCTAGCTACCTGAGTGCCTATTATCACGGGCTGATAAGACCGATATCATTTGTTATATCAAGTATCAACACGAATACAAATAATACTGATCAGTGAATGTACTTAACCACGCCTCTTAGTAGAGGTTTACTATCGTCGAATACACGGAGGTTTTAAACTCCATTTGTCATGGTGTCTAGACAAGGAATTAATTTAAATGCGAACAATGGATACTTATTAATATTCTTACAAAACACTGAATAAAATAGAAATTGAAGCTGCTGTACTTTAGGATTGACGCAATACATAGTCACCAATTAAAGAACTTTGTAAATTGCGATTTTCCAAAACATTTTTCTCATTAAAACGTAGCAGTTGCGAATTCAAAATGTAAAGAAATATTTTGTAAACTCGCACTGAGTACACAAATATTTCTTCGAGTTTAGTCTTTCCTTTGTTTGGGCGTAAAATCATACCTAAGTGATCCCTTTTTACACATTTGTTCTTCTCCTCAATTTAGCATGTCAACGACACCAGATTTTTGTTCTTAATCTTAGATTTTTCGAAAAAGCTCTTTTATAATTTTGAAAAACATTTTTATGAGGCTAAAGGCCCGAAATTCGATCCAATGCATAATATAGGGCTTGTTCGTCACATTACCTGGCCTGGCGCCATAACCTTTCGAACGCTATTGTCACAAATACATGACAACCAAGCACGTGCCATGTACGCTAACAAACGTCTCAAATACATAAGTGGCAAAAAGTACGGCTTGGCGTCGGGGGCACGCCGATGCATTATTTTATGCTCTGGCGTTTAAAAGGTTAAGCATGGTAGGTAGCTACAATCCGCTAAAATTTGAAATGCCTGGCATAGTTATGGAGGAGGCGTGGCCAACTTGCGCCGGAGCATAAATCATTGAGAATAATGTATGTAGATTTACAATTCAGCACATGACCTCAGGAAGATATACGATTCGTATTCTTTGAGACCAAATTAGCGAATGAATATTTGGCGTCTTTTGATTTAATGGCGACACGAACCGAGGTGGCAAAGTAATGTATGTGTCCTTGGTTTATTTTAGTTTTAAGTTGGATTAAGGTTCCGACAAACAGGCGCGACGCGACTATAAGACACCGCGTTTTCATAGAATTTGTTCTACAGATAGCATATTTTTTATAACAAGAGGATTGTCATAACGTTATCGCACTGTCCCAGTCAGTTGTCTGAAGCCTTTACAGTAAAGTGTATTCTGGGCTGAAAATAAGTTCCATTGTTAGTTTTATATCGGTCAATAACGTTCAGATTCGATGTATGTGGTTCATAGTTTGTTGACATTAAACACTTATTTTTCGTTAGAAATAAATAATAATAGCTATCGGTTTGTTGCGTTAATGGTTTAAACATGCGATGGTGTTTCAAAGAGACTTATAAATATAATTGTCATGCTATTAACAACTTTGATAGGACCTAAAATGGAATTTGTGATTCACGTTTTTGTCTACAAGTTATTGTAAGTGTCGTTCATTCGCCTCACCTAGATTCAACTTCTAAAACCTAAGCACACGCACATGTTCTATCAGGCAAATGATATAAATGCTCAACTATTGGTACACAGTCAAGTATAAGTACTGAGTTCTAAATTCAGAGAGTCGAGCGTGGGAGCCAACTGCCTGTTAGGATCGAGCGCCCATAGGAAATGTATTTAATATCTACAGAACGAATAGAAATTTTATTACTGTAAATAAATCTGAACATGTAAAGGGTCTTTAATCCAGAAGTGCAGAGCCGTAGTTATAGCGCGATTAATATATGAGTACCTACATCAGAAGTGGGACAGCCAGGGCTTCCTACATGGAGGTCTCGCCATGCGTCATCGGGCCCACGTTCTGTAATGAAATAAATTTCATCACTGACACTGCACTGCCATATTGTGGTCGAGAACATCACTTTATTGGTATTCGACCGTTTTCGAAACGGTTTACAAGATTTAAAAACAATCGACGATGGGTTTTTGAACGACCAACGGTTCTTTCAAAATCGTAAATTGGTTCAGAGTGCGCATTCCAATTTCAAGTTATGTCTCATTTCAATTTATGAAGAACACCATTTTATTTTCCAACATTTTGAAAAGCGTTTGACATTGAATTTCGTTGAGATGAGATTTGCAATTTGCATTTGAACGATCTTTTAAGTAGGTACGGCTATTGTCCCTCAGGTTTGAATAAGTCTTCAACTTAAATTCACTCCATTGTGTACTTAGCTCACAAACAAGTTTGCCAAAGACATTAATACTGATTAGCGATTGGTCAGTTCCAGTAACTGTCACGACAAAAACAATAGAATGAATAAATTGAAGTGGAGAACAAACAATAGCATTTGATCTACAGTCTATAGCTGTTATAACTGTCACTTTTAAAATCATGAGCTTATTTTTACCCTTGAAATTGATAGTTAAGGGACAGTGAATTATTTTATTGGAAACGACAAAAGGGGAAACCCAAAATGGGCTGACTTCCGAGTTTAAAATATTTAATTCAGCTTTCATACAATATTAACATACATTAACATTTCTATAGTGATTTATATTAAAATATATATATAATATTAAAATAGGAATAGGAATAGATATCAAATAATCGGAAAGCAATTTTAAACTTGACTATCTCCTAACTGATTCAGAGCAGGAAAAACGTTTAAAAATATTAGTAAGTTCTTAATAGCTTGACAAATTCTGACACGAGATTCCATCAGCCACTCGTCGCAATCGCAATCTATGTAATACATAATAATATAACCGATGTATCGCATTATGTGTAACATGTAACACCGGTAAACATTATTGCATGCAAAATTACAATTTGTTTTGAAATTCAACATTGAAGGAAATAACTAGAAATTGACGTAAATTATCTTTAGATAATCAAAAGCTGAAAGTACTCAGAACTAAGTAGGCACTAATCTTTTGATACACCGTAATTTCTACGTGATGCAATTGTCTGAATGCCTGTCTATTATCGATATGATGGAGTGTTGATTGTTCTAAACTCTGTTGAAGCTTGGAACACAAAACTAGCGTTCCGCCCCTTATCTCTGTGGAAACTTAAGGCAATTGAAGGGAATTGGCTAGAATGGAGTTTACGGCTCATGACTAAGCGTTTATTGTACTGAGAATAGAACATTATCTTTTATTACTTTACCTGGAATTTAGAACATTCTGAATTTGCCCATATAGTTTACTTCCTGTAGATGAAGTACAAAACTGTAGGTACTACTACTACTCCCTTACGCTCCACCCACAGTGGAAGGAGTCATTTGATGATTTCCCATAGTTAAAAAAAAAGGTTAGGTGAAGGGAAACATCGTTAAGAAAATGTCGTAGAACCAAAAATTCGAGTTTGTGACATCCACTGGCCCGCGTGTAGGGTTCCCAACCACACTGTTAAAAACAATATTAAACATTTTTTCGCTAGTTTATACTTTTTAATGTTCTATAAAAAAAGTATAGAAAATACTGTTTTTATGACCGCTGGTATTCCTGCCACTTCAGTCACAGAAAGAGTGTTTTCCGTAATGAATGCAAAGTGGCGGGATAACTGAAATAGAGCTTGTATTGATTCCTTAACAAATAATCTGCTCATTTATTTTAATATTAAGTTAAGTTGTGGAGAAGCATATGAATATTTTTAAATTATAATAAATTGTTATTGTGCAAGACGCTCCAAAAAACATGTTTTTAAAATATCAAAAAAATTATTACTGTTTACTTTTCTAAAAAACTGTTCATTTTAGTTCGCTGAACTTAATATAAGTACTTTATTTCTAGTAAAAAAAAGTTGGGAACCCTACCCGCGTAATCGATCAAAGCCCATCCCTCTTATATAGAGGAGGAGAATCTCGCGATAACCTTATTGGCTGATTATAAAATTATGCTGTACGAACAGAGCGCAACAGTGAAGTCTAACGCGCATCAGATTAGCCCTCAGATTAAAATCTCTACTCCGGAGAAATCAATTTTACTCTTACACTTTTTCGGTACCTACCTATGCTTGTGACTTCACTCATTTTCCTTAAGAAAATTAAGTGATAAAGGTATTTGTATCATTTTTTCAAAATCATCGGTACGTTTTCTTATCTTGTAAGTAGCTTCGGTTGCATTGCCAAGCCGGGGATGTAGAATTTTTTTCTTGACAACGAATTATAATATTTCCTGCTTGCATATTTCACTCACGTGGTTTCATTCTTTCCGTGAATTTCATTACAATCGATTTGTTGTGGTACGAATTTAAATTTCGCTCACATTTCATTACTAAAATAAAGGATAAAGGTATTTGTATCATTTTTTCAAAACCATCGGTACGTTTTCTTATCTTGTAAGTAGCTTCGGTTGCATTGCCAAGCCGGGGATGTAGAATTTTTTTCTTGACAACGAATTATAATATTTCCTGCTTGCATATTTCACTCACGTGGTTTCATTCTTTCCGTGAATTTCATTACAATCGATTTGTTGTGGTACGAATTTAAATTTCGCTCACATTTCATTACTAAAATAAAGGATAAAGGTATTTGTATCATTTTTTCAAAACCATCGGTACGTTTTCTTATCTTGTAAGTAGCTTCGGTTGCATTGCCAAGCCGGGGATGTAGAATTTTTTTCTTGACAACGAATTATAATATTTCCTGCTTGCATATTTCACTCACGTGGTTTCATTCTTTCCGTGAATTTCATTACAATCGATTTGTTGTGGTACGAATTTAAATTTCGCTCACATTTCATTACTTATTTTGTTTTCCGTATGCATTCATTTGAGGAGACTGTACGGTGCGGAGTGAGGACGAATGTACAAGGGCAGGTTTAGTTGATGAATGTTCTGTCCTTGACATCGCGTTTAGCTTTTTAATGGCAATTGGGCTAATTTTAGACTTGGGTTGTTATGCTTTAGTTGAACATTATGTTTATAGAATATAATAGGAATACTCACACCTTATCACATAACATCAGCAGCTTAAAAATAGTACAATGTACCGAGTAACAATTGAGTGGTATCGTCTCTTTCTATCTCTTTAACAGACATCCTTTGGTTTCTTTTTTGGTTATTATTACACATTTGGTGTTATAAACATTTCCGAAGTAAAGATATCTACATTAGTTACTACGCACATCAATAACTTACCTATAGGCATGTTTTCAAACTAAGCCTACATAGGTACTTGTAAAATTTCTGTTTTCGCGTGTTTCCATTCCAAACCGTAGGCAATTTAATAAAACTATCCAACTTTACTCACACAGTGGGCGTTAACCACACGATCCGAGTTTAGTAACTATTAAGTAAAGTTTCGTATAATCGGACGAGGCAATAAAGGCGCCAAAGCAAACATGACGCCATTTTATGTTCGCGCATGGAGTTAATTTCGCGCCATCATGGGATGTGATGTGACCCAGATGATACTAAATAGTGTAAAAAAACATGAATTAAGGTTAATTTGGTGATTTTTCTTTTGTGGCTACACGTCACCTTGGTTTACAAAGAAAACTACTTAGGAATGATGTTGGTAGATATGAGATTTTTTCTTTTACCTTTTATGAAGAGACCTGCACTTTGTTCTATTTTGTAGAAGGCAAGTATAGTATGTTGTTGTTTCCAAAGAAATACAAAGTTTTCCAATGCATAAAGTATAAAACTTTATGAGCACTGTACTTCACTTTTACGCTTCGAAGGTGATCAATGATCTCAGTTTTATTCATTGTTTTCGTATAAAATATTACAAACATAAATCATCATGATTGGTAACCATTTAATATTGCAAAACAACATTTGAAAAACAATTCATCATACTAATTCATGAAAATAATGCGTAGTAAAAGTTTTAAGTAACTTTTATTAGGTTACAAAACCAGGTTCAAGACGTAAATAAATATTAACAACTTCCCCGAATTACCTAAATCGTGTTTACGTTTTTTTTCACAACAAACTGCATAAAAATCAGACAATACTAATAAAATATCATGAAAATACCTTAGCAACTCAAACCTATGATTTAACCTTTTCGATATGGGTCAATGTCCCGTTGGGTTAGCACTTTATACCGTGAATATACTATAGTACAATGTCGCTTCATGGGCCGCGATTTATGGTGCCATGGCATTTATGGACACAATGAAACGTACGGGCTGTGTATACCGCGATGACGGAAATGTATCAGTATAGCTGTACCAACGTATACCTAGCTGTAGTGTGGCGGATGTCTGGGTTTAGGATTGTAGTTCCTTGCCTTGCTAAGTTCGTATACCTTTGGTTTATGTTTGTCTAGTACCTCAGGCGGAATCGTCCTTCTCTGACATTTTCTTAAACACCGCTTTAAAGCGAAAATTTGTACTTATTTACTACATACAGTCAATAAAAAGACAGCGTTAGTTTCTGAACCTTTTAATAATAAAATAATCCAATTGATATTCATGCGTCATGCAGGTGTTCTTTCCATTAATAAAATCTTGTTTTCAAGACAACTTTCGCAAACTAAGCAACGAAGTAGAGAATATGATAGGTAACAAAGTTTCAAACTATTTAATTAAAGAGATACCTAAAATTATTATAGGCACCCCTGGCATGATGTTTTTATAGTTCAAGATCTGCAAAGGCCAACAAAATGTCACATTCAGCAAATTTTTCAAAAGCCCTTAGTCTGCCGGGCAACTATAGCTATCAAGAACTTGAGCATTCGCCGCGTGATCTAAATTACTATAGTAATTATAAACGGGCTACACGCTAGCACGGAGCACAAAATAATTGGTACGGAGAATTTGAGCCGACTAGCGACTCAATGTAGACAGGAAATCATGGGGGATTGAATTGCAGTTCATTCGGAATCGCTCCACACGGCTTGCAAACTTGATTATATTTATCATTTATTTTATTATTTGTTTGTTTACTTTGTGCGCCGTTTTTTCTGGTACCTACATGTTTTAAAGGACTTAAGTTACCTGTTTTTCTAGGTCATCAAATTGAAAAGAGAAAGATAGGTATACCATCCTGTTTCGCGTAGCACCGCAAATTTATACTCATCCATACTAGGTAACATTATAAATGCGAAAGTTTGAATGGATGATGTTTGTTACTCAACACGTCAGAACAGCTGAACGGATCTTAATGAAATTTGGCGCAGAGGTAGATTATAGTCTGGAATAACACATTGGATACATTTTTTCCCGGAAGTATGTTTTCTAGCTAGTCCAACATATTATTATGATGAAGTTGAGTGGAAAATCGGGGAAAGCTCACGTTCCAAAAATTGTGGGTCCCAACTTAAAAAGGGAGAAAGCCTTTGTGCCAGCAGTAGACCAGTAAATAACTAGTTTGGTTAGGTTCAAAATAACAGTCGTACTGTTTATAAACCTAACCTTGACGGTTTAACAAACATCCATCTTAAATTAACTCCACCATTAGCTGCTATTCGTGCAAAGCCGGTGTTGTTGATGTAAAATGATCCTGAACCTAAATTTCTAAAGCTTGCCTGTGTAGCCTGTGGTTAGTATACACGAAAGCACGCGTGTGTTCCAAATGTTTTGCATTGCACCACACCATGTTGCAATGTTTTAGGAAAACCAGGGAATATTATCGTTGAACAGTAAACTAAACTTTACCTATACCTATGACGTTAATATTAGGTATTATCCCTTTTACCTTCGTGTTTTTCCGAAACAATATATTTATTAGAACATAGGATAAATTATTTAAAACATGACTGAATTTTCCTCGGTGACCCAAAGCCGGATCACCCCTCATAATTCAATTTAAAAATAACTAAGGAAAATTTTCATTTTATTTTTTATTAAATCCAGTTTCTTTAAGGAAAACAGCTTATAATATACGTGCACATAATTGCACCCTAGTGGATTATGATGTCAATTGAAAGAAATAACATGGTAGCGAAAATAACCATTAGTATTTCTAAGAAACCATCATTTTCCTATCAACGGCAATTATTTGTGATATCGGCGACCAAAGTTGTTCGTTAGAAAGAGAACTTTTCGATTGAAGGACTGTAGATATCATTATTTATTTCGACTAGTTGTTAAATTAAGTTCTAGAAAGAAAAATTACTTTACATTTGATTATTTTCCTTGAGCTTCATTTATTATATAGGTTTCTCGAATTTGACTTAAAACGAGGACCGTAAATAAACTTCTCTGTCGGTCTCTACGTTACGTACCGGGTCCATCCATTCAAGGGAATTCTCAGGCCAATTACGGCCATTCAAAAATTGCCATCGCGGACGATATTTCACGTCCACACGGCGGGGTATTGGTAAAGTTTTCAACTAGCAATAATCGCACCTCGGATTAACCTCATTGGTTACGATATTGCCTCTGCGCAAAGTTAACTTGCCAAGATTCCCGGCCCGACCCCAACCAAATCGCGGTAACGAAACCATAGCGAGATCTAACTCGATCCCAACGCCATCTATCGAGGTAGGGTGTAAACTTTTTATTTCGGCGACGAAATTTTTTTTCGCATGTAATAAAATATTTCTAAAGTTTTGTGAATAAGACAGCATAATCAGCCTAAAACGTTTTTTCGCATTGATTTTATTAGTGCAAGTGGATTTTAACACTCGTCTTGTTACAAGAGAAAGTTGTCTTTGAAGTTACAAACTGTAAGTGATAAAACTGCCAAATCTTGCAGCAGCACTACGTTTACATTTATTGTGTAAATTTTAATGCTAAAACCTATAATTAAAACCGGTAGGTACATCATAAATATCATATTTCTGATTACGTGAAGCCCCGTCTGGCTTACTCAAAGTTGTAAACCAACTGGTTTGTCAGGTCAAACCTGGTACACACAGACAGATGTCCCTACCGTCGATTGCAACCACCTGACACTTAATTATGACATTTTTCGTACAATTAGCTCCACATCTCTACCTATTAAGCACAAGGACTGTTCATGTAGGTCATGTAAACTTCTGCACTGATTATTATCTGAAGCAAATATTTGTGATCAACTTCGGATAATTCAAGACGCTGGGGTACAGACGCGTAGCGTGACATGGGTAGTAAGTAACTATACCTACTAGTAGAGATAGGGGCGATATCTTTCTCTGGTATTTTCATGTCAATGCTTTTGCAACGACCACTCAAGATACCAAGCATTTTATAGGTACATAGCTAGTTTATAACAGCAAAACGTACACTTTTTACAATCAATTAGTCCACTTCATCATGACTTTACTGCTCATAAAATATAAAATAAACTGTCTGTTAATCCTATAAAACACGTACAAAACGCAGACAGGACCATGAAAACAAGGTCCACGTCTGTCGCACAACAAAACGCGGTCGACAAACAAGCCGATGTTACGTTCATTTGCATTTATTTAGATAATAATATATTTACGCCATTTTACGGCAGCCACCTGGCAAGCGATGTAATGTGATCTCGTCGAAACCCATTCTATTATGTTACATTCAGCAAAAACAAGTATTTGGGAGCACAGGTGGGATCAAAGGAGCCTTTTTCGGCAGTTAGATGACAAATTGTTCAGTGAGGCAGTTGTTATTGACAAGTCTCTTGAACTGGGCAGCACCTGTTAAGATGATTACCAAAATTCTCTGAAAATTTTATGAACGTTCGAATTTTAAAAACAAGTCAGTCTCAATCTGTGAAAAACATCTATAGAAAATTGCATTTTGATTGACGTTGAGCGTCTTGCAAAATGAGATTCCGACTTGATTTTAACATGTTTTTTGTCTTAGATATATACGTGAATACAAATTAGAATCACATAATATATCTCAATCAAAATTAAGATATCAGTGTTCGGTTCAAATTCAACGAAACTGCACAAATACAATTTCATAGATAGAATAACGGATATAAATACGATTATTGTATGTAAACAATCTCAATCTGCTTTGTAAGACTGTTGTGAGGTTACATTATTGAAACTGAGCCAAAACTTTGGTGAAATAGTTTGGATTTCATACCGCAATACAAATCAATGAACGGCTTGATTTAGGACGCTGAAATTAAACTATTTGGATCGGAATATTATCATGTAGATGTAGCATGAGAAAGTAGAACCAGAGTTAAAATACATAAGTACTTACCTGGAATACGTGGGTATAATAATCTCTAAAGTGAAGGAAAAAGGAATCAAAATTATTTTTAATAAAAGTTTTTCAGTTCGCCAACCTATTGAATTTGAAAACACCTTAACAATACCAAGATCGATAAGTAAGCGACAATAGTTGCTTTTCAAGGCGTTCTAAGGGCTTTGACTTGGTTATTGAAAATGACAGTTCAAAAGTGTTATCAAGCTTGGTAGCAATGTCCTGCAGGTGTACCAACAAAATGGCGTCAGGTGCTCAAAACACATGTCTGTTTGAGTTTTCAAAACAAAATTAATTATCCGGAATAATGTCAATACTTCGGACAAATAACATTTAAACATGTACATACCATGGAAAATCCATAATGAAATAAATATATAAAATTAAAAATGTATGGTGCACGTGCAAATAAGCCACAGTGGTCGGTGAGTCAACAAAGTTACTTTTAATCATATTTACCTAAATGATATTTTCAAACAGTGACTGTTCATGAAACATTTATTTTGAAGGTATTCCTAATCTGGAAATTTATTTGTAAAACGTTCGGGAACATTCTCAATGCTGAAAACAATACAGTTTTGTAAATCTTCGTTGGTAAACAAGCCTTTTAAAGACCACTGAGTCATAGAATGAAACTTATTACTGAAAACGTACTATGTAGAATAAACTTTCCACAGGTACATTACATTTGTTAATTTCCCACGAAAATAACGAAACCTAATGGTTGAAATTCGTCTAATTAAATGCAAGAGCGACTTCTAAGATAAAAAGTCTATTTACTACAACAAAGCACGTAGTTTTTCCTGCTTTGTCACTAGTTCACTACAAACGCCGTGGTTTCCGTCATTTCATGTTTCGTCAGTGTCATGCTTGAGGAAAAAATGTTACAAATGAAATAATTAAGTTTATTAAAAAACAAGAACCGAGCTGTGTCAATAGGCAGGTTTTCAAACAAAGTGATCCAACTTTCTTTACAGACTGACGTAGAGCAATAAAAACTAGGCACAGGCGATGCGAGCGGCAGTCTGGACGTATAATAAGCAGAGCCTTTTTAGTCTGTGAGACTAGGCCACATCGCCATATCGGAAACGAATCAAAATAGTACACTTATGGCTTATAGACAGGACACAGTATCTACGGACCATCACTTCGTTTAATTTAATGGTATCTGCAACGTTAGCGGTCTTTGCACTGAAATGGGCCCATTTAGAATTCAGTAGCAATTTGGAGCGAGCTCTTTGTATTATAGGATTTACTCTACATTTTGGGTGTAACTTAGATACCTTTAAAAGCTCTAAACACTATGCTACCTAAAAATTATATACGTACTTAAAGTATTATAATTGTATAATAATTATTATTGTCCACTGTATTTTATCAGACACAGTTAACTATTTTTAAATTACACTGTATTGAATTAGTATTTATAAACTGAATACGTGCTTTATGTACCTACACACTATTATTTACTCAACAAAGAGAATCAGCGACTAAATAAATGCTCATGACTGAAATAAATCTAAACATTACATAATTAACAGCGACTGCTTTGACAATTTAACGAGCGCCTTAACTCCTAAAGCATTCGATATTATCTACAGTCAAAATCGACTAAGCAGATTGGTGGCCATTTTGGTAGAATTAACGGTAGGCAAAGGCGTGCATTATAATTCCAGTCGCGACTACATTTAACGACCTTATTTAGCATTCAAGGCGACCACAGTCCGACTCAAGTTAAGCTAATAGTCTCTGGCATGTGATCTCTAAAATCGACTCGATTAATCGTTAATTGACCGCTGTTGTATTATCTAAATTAGTGTTATGATGATATAATACTGAGAACGGTCAATACACAGGCTAATTCAAAATTTTCATCGATTAAGTATCGCTTGTAAAACTACACTTTTCGGACTAAGATTTAATTAAACGACTGAGGAAAAAGCAAATTTTCTTGGTCTTAATTTCACTTAAGATATCATCTCGTGATGACTCACAGCACAGGGTACCATTTTACGACAAATTTCTACCAAAATCCAAGAAAATCAGCGCTCTAAAGGCGTCAATGTAGGGCACAAAGTTGTCAGTAAAACCACCAAACTGTGGTTGTAGCCTCTTAAGCCATTTACCGAGGAACACTCAACCACAAGACTCACCCGCACTTCCTTTAGGTACACTACATTCTTCCGACTTGGCTAAACTACGCGAGCAATAAAATGTTGGCACCGCAGAACAAAATAAATAAGTCTCACATATCCGCATGAATGCACGCTAAACGATAAGCTATTGACTTGTTTACCTATAGACAACAAAATAATGCGTAATTCAAAACTGCCAGACCATAACTAACAGCGAATAGAGATGCAGTTTCCCTTATTTTCCATGAACATAGCACTTTATTTTAATATCGAGACGAATTGAATTTGCAATGAAATTTCGTTTCATATTCCTTCCTTCACTTAGTACACGACGCAGTTGCTTAGCTAGAACTAGTCTTAGTACTTGCGGCCCGGCTAGCCACGCCCATCCTATGCTCGCGTATCGATGCATCGATATAATTTAAGCGTAGGTACTCGATTATCGATATATGAATCGATATAGTAATCGGAACACTGAGTTCATCACTTGGCCAGTGACCCGTGCCATGTGTTTCATTCATTCCGAGTTAGCTTTTTATTTTTGTATCTGGCAACTGGATGACCTGACCTGAATGTGTGTAGATCATTCTAGATTCAAAAATTTTCTGACGTCATTGGTTCTTTTGAAAGCATATTACTCACTTTTGGAATTTTTTCACTTATGATTGCTCAACTTTTGTAAAATGACATGGCTCTAATGATAATTTGTTTTTGTTACAGGTTTTAACTGAAGAGTGCTTGGATAGCTGAACGAGGCCATAGGTAGGTACGTGTTCTACTATGTACTTTTTAAGTTATTATTAGATAATGCAATACTTACCTAGATCTTAGATCTTGGGTACATGCGATGCTGAACCAACTAAAACAAATGAAGAAAGGTAGTTAGCAAAACTTGAACACAGGCTGCACAATGTTTAAAAATATTTTGAATGATTAAAAAAAATCAAAACAATGGATAAATGGGCATATTATGAAATTAACCATGCCTGCAAACAATGAAAAACAACAAAGTAAACAACTAAGTCACAGAATTAAGGTAAACGCTATTAGTATTATTAGGTATCAAACAATACATTCATGATTTTGTGCGTAGTTATGTTAATTATTGTATTAAA
Source organism: Mamestra configurata (assembly GCA_002192655.3). NCBI lineage: Eukaryota > Metazoa > Arthropoda > Insecta > Lepidoptera > Noctuidae > Mamestra > Mamestra configurata. Next base: position 534,355 of record NDFZ01005441.1, on the reverse strand, counting down.
GTACCTAGATATTAACAAGAAATCACCATAATTTATTATTGCAACAATTAATAAACAAGAACTAACACCACATAACTAATAATTTAAATTTATACTCATTTAGATATAATAATTAACTAGCAGACAGTAATATACCATCTTATATGTGGGCACTGAGTACCTACCTACCTAGGTATGTTAAATTAATGTACATTAGCATAACATGTTAAATTACTATTCACTGATCTACATAAACCTCATCGAGATTCTCAGAAGAAATACTCCTACTCGTAGTTTACCAATATCTATCGGAAAAAACATCTTGAATTTATATTTATACCCGAATATTAATAATATTTAGGAAACTTAACTTCTGCTCGACGATTGATAATGATAACTTTATAGCAGCACACATTATTTTATAAAGTTAAAATATTATTTTAATCAATTATATTTAGGGGGGGGGTGTATCGGTGTGTGTGGAAGGATATGGGGGAGGCCTTTGCCCAGCAGTGGGACACAATAGGCTAAGGAAAATAAAACATATGTATTTAATGATGGTCCCAAACGTTACCAGATGACGGTTATTCGTTACGCAAGAATAACGTCCCCACATATCTAGTACACCTGCCTATGTACAAATAATTTTAGACATACACTATATCTACTATAAACTCTGGAATATGCTTCCCCTTGAAATCAAGAAGGCGGAGTCAAAATTTTCCTTTAAGCGTAAAATCCGTAAACACTACTTAAAAGCTTGTCATTCTTAGTCGTTCTTCGTCATGATTACTATGAATTCTCTTAATCGGTATGATTATTATATATCATATTTATTAGTTTATTATTTTAGCATATATATGTATTTTATTAGTATTATATATATATTCTGTATTTCTTTCCGAAATGTTAAAATTCAATCTTGTATCTTAATTTTATTTATTGTACACCTACCACAGTATAGTCTTTATAACCCAAAGGTTGACTGGTAGGGAATGCCTTGATGCATTAAGTCCGCCCATGTACCACTATTGTACATAAAGTTTAAATAAATATATAAATATCAAAAAAAATAGAGAAAAGCTTTAGATCATTTGATCCAAATAACACCAATTAAATAAATTACCAGACCAATGTGACTGATTCAATTAAATAGCCTTGCATCAGTAGACATATGTATATGCAGGTAGTTGCCAAGCGAAGCAAAGGCCTGCATTTCAGGACCAAGAACTTCTCAATGTGCACAGAGAGAAGTATCTAGAAATATTTATACGGCCAATGATTGTCACTGCGAGTAAATAAATTGCGCATGATACTGTAATAGGATAGCATCTGCAGTCCCTACGTATATACACACACTGCCTGCTTACCTACCACACATATATGCCGAGGGGAAAATTATCTGTCATCTAATACCACACATGAATTATTTATATTTGTATCAGTTTCCGTACTCGTATTATCCTGGGTTTCTTTAGAATTTTCTGCCTACGTATTGTAATATCTGCGATGTGGCCTTCGTGCAAGTAAACCACGTCGTTTTTACTTGACGTTCGTCTGAGACAACGTGTTCGGAAAACCCCGAAAATGACGTTTAATACTGACATTTACTTTTTTGGTCAATCTGACTGAGGCGTAGCCTCCATATAGGGGTTCCAACTTAACTTTTTCCTGAATCTAGAAAAACCAGAATAGAAATGCTAGTTTTACCTTATCGCTATTTTGGGGTTTTCAAAACTTCATAACAAGAAAATTCTACCGATATGAAGAAACAAGTTATCAAAATGAGCGCCTCATTCATTACAACATTATGTCCGTGGATAAACGGTAATTTTAGACGCACGTTATTTCTGGTGAAACCAAGTAGGATCTCGATGCCGTTGTTACTAAATTGTAAACACACTATTAAGTAATATCTAGAGAATATTGTAGAAATTGTAGTGTTTATCTGTACTGTTCGTTAGGCACTAAATCACGTCCGACCCAACAACAGATGAATTGGAATTACACAGAATAAGCTGCATATTGTGGAGATATTTGCGCGAAACTTTCACCACAGTTCTAGACCAGAATGAGTAAATAGATATAAATAATAACATGCATATAATAAGAAGAGCTAACCAGACAGGGTTTTCCCGTAGCGTAAGAGTCAAATTAATAATAAGTATTACAACAGAGCTAGATATTTATGGACATGTTAAAAAAATACAAACGCGACAATCGGGGAAATCCAAGACGCAGAAAAACTTGCCACAATTTAAATCGAATTCTTGATATCTGACGCAGTGATCTGATTAATTTAGGTCAGGATTATTAAAATATGTCAGTCCGCCAGACACGAGCGAAGTATGCATTTTTGCACGCTTCTCCACGTCACTACAGCAGGGCGGCCCCCGGGGCGATTGTATGCAAACTAAATAATTCATCTAACTGCGTATGTTTAATATGCAGCGCCTAGTGCCAGTCGCTTTCGGTATCATTATTCGACATTGTTCGTAAAGCCAGCTTGGGCCATGCAAATACGCATTAATGATTTATGTTAGGGATGGGCTTATTATCCGTCTTCTTGACCGCAAGTCCGCTACTCGTTGAATGGACTGTAGCGTGCAGCGTGACCTACAGATTATTATGCTTCAAGGAAAAAGTGAATGACGAAATAATATGACGTGGTCGGTAACTAGTACCTACTTATCGAGATTTTTATGATGTCAGTATTTTTTACCCGCATTAAATAGGACAGCACTATGACGTAAAATAAAACGACGGGATTTATTGCGAAGTATAAAAAATCATATGAATCGATCGCAACGCAACTCCTGTCATTTTGCAATTCTACAGCCTTTGTTGTGTGTTTTACGTTGTCGGGCAAGATTTTTAAACATATTGCGCAACTCGTAACTTTTGCCTGAACGAAGATCACCTCTGTATGACGCAGTTGTAGATCACGTCAGAGTCACCAGTTTGGGGACGCAGACGGAAGGTGCGTCTTACGATGAGGTCGATGATTCGGAGACGAAGTGAAAATCCAACTTGTAGTTAATAATGTGTATTGACACACGGTAACACTTTAGAAAAATATTGATTGTATATAATTAACTATTACTATATAACACAGTATGGACCAACGTAGTCCGCGTCTCGTGGCGTTCTTGAACAAGTTGGCGAGAGACGTTAAGGGTAGCGCCCCGAATCGTCTCTTGTGCAGGTAGCCACTTGAATACGGTGCGACTTAAATATATTGGTGATTTTCACATATGCACAATATGTGAAAATCACCAATTTACAGACGTGACCGGTGACCGTGGCCAAGTCCGCAGATTACTTTACGATGAGGCATGAATTATTACTTTTAATTCCAAATAACAATGCCATCACTATAGCTACTTACCTATATAACAATGTGATCCAATTCACAAACTTAACCTTCCCTATACCTACCATAGTTGTTAGTAAGTAATATAATTATGTGAAAACAACACAAACTGGAAACCTATAATTCAATGTCATAGTATGGTAGGTACTTATACTCTTTACGGATTCAGGATAAGTAGGCCAGAGTGACCTACTTTATCCTCTATCCTGGATCAATTATTTCCATTTTAATTAACAATAAATCAATAAATTACTTATCAAGAGTGGCAAACCACTAATTATGTACACACACGCTTTGATTAACTCCCGTTTTCCGTTATTACTGTCAGTCTTTCCTTGTTTCTGCCAGTCTTCCCATATTTTCGCTAGTCTTTCCATACTTACACCAGTATTTCCATATTTACGCCAGAATTCTCACATGTACGCCCGAATTCCCATATTTACGCCAGTTTTCTCATATTTGCGCGATCTTCCCCTTATTACATCTTCACTATTTAGCTCCTGACATTGACTCAAGCCTGCCAACCTCTGAGTAGGTGTCCAACTTAAACTCTTGATTACCTCTCCTTATACCATGCCTACGAAGCTTAGTAAGTAGGTATGTACATTCCTAGCGAGTAATGGAGGAGCATTGTCATGTCAAACTCTGAAATAATGAAGCACGAGACAATTTTGTCGTATTGTGAGGCTAAAAAGAGCAGTATTAATGTGTAGTGTTATATATTTAATTTTTATTATAGATACTTAAGTATCTATGAAAACATATAAATGTTAATAAAGTATTGTAGATAATGAAGGACTACAGGTAGGTCAAATGCGTAAGAGAGCTTCAATAAACTCAGATTATCGCAATTATCTTCTAGAAATAGCTAGCTACCTTCCGCATCCAGTCACCTGGCTACGGGTGGCCCACTCTACACTTGAGAATATGCGGTCTCTACTCTAAGGCTCGCCTGCTCCATCAGGCAAAAAAACATAGCCGCCCACTTTTCATATTATAGGAAATCAACAAATTACTCCGCCCGCTCCGAGCAGAGCGGGGGGCAGTGTCATACTCTTATTGACTAAAACCCATCGGTAGGTATTCCTTTATATGCCCTTTGCATTCCAGAGCCGCAGCAACTCTTTCGAACAATTCCGCAACAGCTTGCTAACCCTTTTTTTTTTTAAGGATGGGAAATCATCAAATGACTTCTTCCGCTCTGGGTGGAGCGGAAGGGCGTGTCAGACTCTTACTGACTAAAACCCATCCATTCCTTCTAAAGCCCTTTGCGTTCCAGGGCCGCGGTGACTCTTTCGAACAAATTCCGCAACCCTGGCAGGCTCTGGCCCTAGCGGGCCTCTTTTCATATTATAGGAAATCAACAAATTACTCCGCGCGCTCCGAGCGGAGCGGGGGGCAGTGTCAGACTCTTATTGACTAAAACCCATCGGTAGATATTCCTTTAAATGCCCTTTGTATTCCAGGGCCGCGGCAACTCTTTCGAACAATTCCGCAACTGCTAACCCTACAAGCTGAATAAACTGTCGGAAAAGAGAGCTTATCTAGTATGTGGATTAGCAGTTTTATAATAGGAAGTCTTTAATATTCACTCAAGTTTACTTTTCAAGGTTGGTAGCTCATCGACACTGTTATCTTGGTAATTATTGAAAACTGTAATCTTTATAATCCCAGCCCTAATAAAAACCTCGCACAGAAAATACAAGTGGATCCTTTAATGATCTGGTAAAACTAAATAACAGAAAGAAAATCATATGGAAAATGAGTTAACTTCAAAAATTCCTGTCGGTTAGTAAATTCATTAATAACAATAACATTATGAAGAGGTAGTAAATAATACGCGAAATAATGGCATTCTGCGGTTTCAGGTTGTTTCAGCGAATTTCAACCACATTGAAAAATGTGTGAATTAGTCAGACTACTGACGCTTTGGCTACTAAGCCAGGTGACACAACTGTTGTCACTCATGCCCGTGCAGTAGGCTACAACAGTAAGGGTAGGCATACCCATACAAAATGCCCAAAAAAAAATTCCAAAAAATTTCCACTGTCAAAGTGGACGAAAATTCGCATCGTCAGTATAGTGATTTCAACCCTGAATAATGTGGTGAGTTTTATTTTTTGGGCATTATGTATGGGCTGGCCTACCCTTACTGTAGCCTACTACACGCCCATGCCATGGTGTCACAGTCGTAACATGATGTTGGACATCGATTGTCATGGTATGGACATATGATGCGGTGGAATTAGGAACATCTTATTATTCGTGTTCTTCATTGATGAAGGCCATGCACATCCTGGAAAGCTTTGCCGGATTCAATGACTAGGTTCTTCTTAGCAACTCTGTCTTCGACTCTTCTCAAGACAGTGGTCAGTGATACATGAACATAGCGATAGGGAAGTTTTGCATCTGAATTTGGACGGTTATGATATGTAAACCGAAGAAACGAACGGCGGTTTGAGTGAAATATTATATGGCTAGAAAGGACATAATTTGTAGCCATACTTTCTACATCTCTATTCGCCGTCATCTCAATAATCAGGTGGCTATTGAGATGACTGCGAATAGAGAAGAAGACCTCCTCCCGCCCCCGTCACGAGAAGAGCTAATTAATCGATAAACTTGAATCAGATGTCCACCTTCTCTTCGGAACCCACATAAATCCGTTCGATCTAAACGAGTCGTAATTATCTGATCATCACAATCGAGGCGACACCCTTGATCGACGACTCTCCATTGTTTTCAATCCAAGTGTTTACCACGTTGACTTGACAATAACTGGGCTTATTATCACTAATGCAGAAATGATCATGCGGATTCAACGTTGATCAAGAAAGTAAAGAGACTGAAAATACTTTTTTTAATGTTCAGGAGTGGTAGATCTGCTTGTCTTGCTGTAACGATCTGTGCAACGGAATTCCCTGCCGGGGTCGGTGTAACCAGATAGGTGGCGACAACCAGGGGGTCTTTATGTCAAAAGTGAATACGTTACTTCTAGGCAAGCGTGTCCCATTGTCGACCAAATGATCGCTTCCATCAGTTGAGATTTTGGACAAACGCGAGCCTTAGTATTAAAAATGTCTATTTGTAACGATCTGTGTAGCTAGTTTACTTACGTTTTTTCAGTATTTTATTAAAAGGGCGCTTTTCTCTTGTTTTACTCCCTTGTAAGATTGTGTCCGTATAACCATTGGCCGTGTTACTATTTCAAAATTGGCCCTACATTATTAATTAGTAATGTAGGGGCTATTTTTAAATGGTTACAAAAATCCGGATTTTTATTAGGGTAACTAATTAACTTTCAGCTACCTATTCTTCTAATTATAATTTATAGAAACTTAAAAGTTCAATATCCTGTTAGAAGTCTATACATTACAATCACTTATTCAATTAATGTTTTCAAGAAACAGAATTAAAGGTACTTTTAAATATACTTAGGTATAAGTAATTAGTTTTTCAGACGTTTTTCAAAACAAGGTGCTTAGTAGGTCCTACAAATATAAATTAAAATATCAGACTGACATTATTTATGTAAATGGTATTAAAACAATAGCATAATATTCCAAATGTTATTTTAATTTTTGTTTTAACCTTAAAACTGTAAAATAGTTTTATAAGAGACACACCACGCCATACGCCACGTTCATTTATTTCAAAAATCATGAAGCATCTCATAATAAAAATCTGTCCTTCAAAACAGCCCAGAAAAACAAGATGAAAGTACCTACCTAAGGTGTTTACCAACTACTAGATATACCTACCTAGCTACATAGAACACGTCTTTGTGTACCGTAGAGCTCGTTCACTTATCTTATCATCGCTATCAGGGATTCAGAGATGCGGTCGCGTCAGTTTGATAGTGCCAACATGGTGTTTCGTTCACCTCTTCCACAATACAGGTAAAAAATCAATGACCTGCTGTATCGATACGCAATGTTTCTAACAATAACAAGAATCTAATGATAAGATTTTGATAAATAACAATTTTTGATTTTGGCATCTATTGCCAGACTCGGCGCGACACATTACGATCACCGTGACCTCGCTTGTAAACAAACACCAAATTAATATTTTAGCAACTCGTGTCCTGAATCATCGTCATCGCTCAGAAAAACCGAATAGTGGCATCGGAATCAAAATATAAATTGGAGTTAGTCTGTCGGCGATCGGCCGCCGCATTACACGTCTCCGCGAACAAACTTTACCTCTCGTGATCACGTAATTATCTCACGACTCGACAAATATTCCCTTCGCAGTGACAATCACACATTGATAATAATTCCGTACGATATTGTGTCGTGACTTATTGTGTAGTGGTGAACGTGAAAGTGCTACGACTTTCTACAATAAACTGGTGCGAAACTTGTCTAGTTATATGAATTAAGTACCTATTGATATAAGCGAGACTCAATCCACTTGGAGCATTAAATATAACGTAAGTAGTATCTGTACAGTCGTACACAAAAGTGTAAAGTTATAATAATCTAAAACATTAATATAAAATTGGTTTTACTTGAACTTTGAAAATAAGTGAAGCATCTACTGTGTCCATTTATAAAACTTAAGCTCTACTTTTCTAGAAACACATTTTGCTTCTCGTACTTTAGAAGGAAAACGGAAAATAATTATTTAATAACATAGTAAAGTTTCAAGTGTGAATCAAGGTCACTTCGATTTGTAAACCTAATTAATGCAGTATTTATTTTGTATAAGGTGTGTTAATATTTATTTACCTTTTAAATAAATTTATTTTGTGAGACTCTGTCAACATCGTTCTACTGCTACTATCTCTTTGTGTATATATTATTACTACATGATTTGCTCTGACTTCGCACCCTCGGCCCATTCCACAGAAAGCGTGCATTGTTTCGGGACTTAAAAAATGCAATTGCATCAGTACTTTTAAAGATTACTTTTCACAAACAAACAACCCACCTACTTCTTTTCACAAATTAAGAAAGGATAAAATAAATATCATTTAATAAGTTCCTGACATCCAAAGTAATATCATAAAATAATTATTTTATAGCAATGTGTTGAGCGAAGTCACGACACACCAACAGATGGACAAAGCACAGATAAGATTTCAAGCGAACAAAGATGCACCATCTGCGCACCGTGTGTGTTTTAATTGGGCACACAACAATCAATATACATGTAGGGATATCATATTATATTAGGCAGAACACCTACTATTATCCACATGTTATTTGATTGCTAGTTTCTGCTCGGATGAAAAGAGTTTTACTATCGCAATTGAAAATACAACAGTGATGAAAAATATAATACATACCTATTAACTATGTTCTAATCCAAGTCATAGTCTATCCGCCACCAAGTTTCATCAAAACCCGTTCAGCGATTTAGACCTGAAAACGTAAAAGACTTTCACATTTCGGAATATTATCTATGATAATTACAAATTCAACTGTAATTATATTAATATGCTACGGAAAATCCAATTCTTAGATGACGCACACGTGTTTTCTGTTTCCATGAAATAACGGTCAAAAGGACTATTTTGCAAATGTTGTTTTTCATTGTTCTGCCATATTGTTAGCTCGCCAAAAACGCAATAAAAAAATGTATGTTCAAACCATTGTTTCCTACTAGGTACGGTTATTTGTAAACGCGACCCGTGGAGAAAATTTCATAATTGATGTAATATTCGATTTGGCATTGTAGTAATGTTACGTATCTGTTGTTTCCAGAGTTCGCTACGAAATGGGGGCGAAGTCCCGGGAGTTGATTCTGCTCCTGGCAGTGTGTGCGCTTGCACTCAGCGAGCCAGTCAACAAAGTCGGCGACGCCAAGAAGAAGGACGACGTCGACAACTTCCTGTTCCAGTACGACGACTTCGACGCCGCCGACGACCAGGAAGTACTGTACAATGAGAACAGGCCGTGCCCAAGGGACTGCATATGCACTGTATCCCAAGGATACAGAACAGCCAAGTGCGATCGACTTGAAATCGGCACACAGAAGTTCGGCGATGACATCACTGATCTTGTCATTGAAAACGCAGACCCGCGGTTCCCCATTCAGTTGACAGACTTCATCTTCAAGAAACTCGGTCTCCACCAGATCACAACAGTGAAGATTGTAAACAGCTCGATCGACTTTGTTGGACCTAATGCATTCCACGGCCTTCCTAACCTGTACGCAGTCAATTTGTCGAACGATAGACTGAAGATTTTACACCCAGAAACGTTCGCACATAACAAAAAGTTAGTTCTGTTGACACTCGCGAATAACCCACTGAAGTTCCCCGCCGCGGACTCTCAAGATTACTTCTTAAACACGTCGTCAATCCAAGAGCTTGACATTTCATACTGTAACATGAAGTACATCGCGGCGAACACATTCAATAATATGCCTGGTGTGATGTACCTGAACCTCGCAGGCAACAATCTGTCGAACATGGATCCTAACACATTCAAGAAGTTACTGGACTTGGAGGAGCTTGACCTGAGCGACAATGATATCAAGTCTTTGCCAGATGACATTTTCTCAGAAAATAATGAGCTGGCTACCCTTCACCTTTCAAGGAACCCTGTAGATACCGTATACGGACTGCAGATCTCTGACTTGCTCACTCTTAACGCTGGACAAACTAACATCCGGTTCATTGGACCCTCCATGTTAAACGGTATGACTTACATTGCCAATCTGAATCTCAGTGGCAACAACATTGAAAAGATCCACAACCAAGCATTCCACAAACTTGTTGAACTTAACTATCTCGACCTTTCTTACAACGATCTTGACTTCATTTCTAACATTCTCATCAAAGAAAATATTGAACTAGATATCTTTAAAATCTCAAACAATCCCAAATTGAAACACTTACCCGCCGAAGGATTCGAGTGCTCTGTTGATCAATTTAACATTTATTTGTTTGACGCATCCCACTGCGGCCTGCAGGAGATCTATGACAATTCTTTGAGGACTTTCTCAGCTTTATCTGTGGTTAATTTGTCTAACAACGAAATCAAATCCATTGGAACTAAAGTTTTCACAATGTGCCCCAAACTGGTTGAAATCAATCTGTCGTATAACCAGCTAACAACATTGGACCCGAAAGTGTTCGAGAAAAATAACGAACTGGGAAAATTATACCTCCAAGGCAATCCACTGAAGGTGCTTAACGCAGAAGTATTCGTCCATACACCAATGATCACATACCTCGACATGAGTCACGCAGAACTGACGTCACTATGGAAAGCAGACAAAAACCGCTCACCAACACTTCTCAGCAATTTGACATTCCTTAACGTTTCTCACAACCGCATTACAGAGATCAAACAGACTGAACTCGATCACTTAAATAAACTAAACGCACTTGATATCAGTAATAACCCACTTGCTTGCAGCATCGACTTTGAGAACCTCATGACTTGGCTAAGCAAACGTAAAGTGTCTCCCAACTCGAGCGGAAGCAGCAGCATCGCTAATCTAGCCAAGGACACGAAAGAAGATGACGTCGGCACTTACAGCTGGGAGTTCCTCACACGCAAGACTTGCGGAAGTGCCGTCGTACACCCCGTAGAGCCCCTGCCGGCCGTGTCAGACGAGGAGATCTGGGAGAGAATCGATACTGACCCAGAGGGCAACTTCGATCTGAAAAACACATTAGATGACGGTAAGATTCAACAAAAAACTCCAAGAAACGAAATTATTCCTGATATGCTTGATGATGGCGACGATGCTGATGATGAAAATGTCGACGACTCTGCAGGCGATGACGACGAGGATGACGACGAGGAGGACGACGACGCCAGCGAGGACTATGATGGAGAAGAGGACGACGTCGACCTTAAAGTTAAACTTATTGAGAAGAACGAGAACAAGCCGGTCTTGAAAAAAGTCAACGAGACCATGCCACCACCGATCAACGACGTTCAGATTAATATCAAACTTCTTGAAAACGAAATCAGTGATGAAGAGTCATCGGGCACTTTGTACTTGTCATCCTCCACTGATACGGAAGAGGAACACAGCCACTACGGATACTTGTGGCCAATTTCAATTGCTATTTTAGGAGCGCTGCTACTTCTCCTTGTCATCGCCAAGGTTGTGATGCTGATGTGTACAAAGAGGCCTAAGCAGGTTAGATATAACAGTGCCATAATCGCGGCCATGAGCCAGCAGGGACGCACGAAGAAGGACTGCGGTCTGGTGTACCAGCAGCTGACGGAGGACCTGGCCAGCCCGGCCACGCCCAAGCTCAGCCGCTACACGCCGCTGCACAGCGTCACGGTGAACGCGTCCAACATGTCGTACGAGAGCAGTCCGTTCCACCACAGCAACATCGTGCCCGAGGCCGTCTGAGCCGCGCAGAACAAGCAGTACATATGTCGGAGTTAAAACTCTATACTAACAACTGCGTTAACTCTTTCATAAGCAGTAAGTGATAGTTGTAAGCGCTAGTCACAGCCGAATACATATCTAACAAACATTTCTTAGTACAGTGCCTTTATGATCACTCTCGAACAATCGCGACAATGTTTTCAATCTAGCGCTTTCTAAATATTAAAGTAACAAATGAAGTCAAATTACAACAAATTAATTTAAGATTATACATATTATATATTATACAAATTAGTTGATAGGTTTATTTTATGTACTTAAAATTATTAAAAATTAAACACTAATCATTGTTGTTTGTGTTAACCTGGCCGAATTGCAAGTCATCATCATCATCCTGCCCTTATCCCATGTTACTTGGGGTCGGCGCAACACGTTTTTTCTTCCATTCTGTCCTGTGAACCGTCACGCTATCACTAACTCCCTTTTCTTTCATATCACACCTAAGACAATCCATCCATCTTTTCTTTGGCCTCCCTTTCCCTGTCCATCCATCCACATTTATATTCATAACTCTTTTAGTTACGTGCATTTCATCCCTCCTCTTCACATGACCATATCAAGATAAGGTTCCCTTTTAACTTTTACGTTACTGGCGTCACTTTTAAGCTGCCTCTAATGAACTCATTCCTCACTTTATCCATTCTCGATACTCCACAAATCCATCTCAACATTCTTATCTCCGCTACATGCAATCTTTTCTCATCCGTCTTTTTCACAGCCCAATATTTATTCATACAGTACGACAGATCTTATCACGGACTTATAGATTTTCTCCTTTAACTTGAGGGGCATCCGTGGGTCGCAAGTTGTTTCAGTGACCTGTCGCCATTTCATCCATCCTGAGTTGATCCGGTGCGTTACGTCTCGTAATTGTAAGTTTGTAATAAAAAGTGTCATTAGAACCATACTAGTTTATTAAAAACAACTTTGTAACAATTTCATTTTGTGAGACTGGTTCTCATATAAAAATAGAATTTCAACNTCATCATCTTCCTGCCCTTATCCCATGTTACTTGGGGTCGGCGCAACACGTTTTTTTCTTCCATTCTGTCCTGTCAACCGTCACGCTATCACTAACTCCCTTTTCTTTCATATCACTCCTAATACAATCCATCCATCTTTTCTTTGGCCTCCCTCTCCCTGTCCATCCATCCACATTTATATTCATAACTCTTTTAGTTACGTGCATTTCATCCCTCCTCTTCACATGACCATATCAAGATAAGGTTCCCTTTTAACTTTTACGTTACTGGCGTCACTTTTAAGCTGCCTCTAATGAACTCATTCCTCACTTTATCCATTCTCGATACTCCACAAATCCATCTCAACATTCTTATCTCCGCTACATGCAATCTTTTCTCATCCGTCTTTTTCACAGCCCAATATTTATTCATACAGTACGACAGATCTTATCACGGACTTATAGATTTTCTCCTTTAACTTGAGGGGCATCCGTGGGTCGCAAGTTGTTTCAGTGACCTGTCGCCATTTCATCCATCCTGAGTTGATCCGGTGCGTTACGTCTCGTAATTGTAAGTTTGTAATAAAAAGTGTCATTAGAACCATACTAGTTTATTAAAAACAACTTTGTAACAATTTCATTTTGTGAGACTGGTTCTCATATAAAAATAGAATTTCAACAATTTAACTAAACTACGTGTTTTATCACAACACTATATAGATATACATATTCAACATTATTTACATATAAATATAGTATAATCCGAAACCATACAAAGAATTCTCCACTTATTTACGTATGTAAAAAATCAGGAGATTAGCTATTAAATAATATATATAATAAGCTACAAGCTGCTAAATAGAATTATAGACAACTTGCTTTACTTCAATAAATGGTAAGAGAATCTTCTAACAGCTTAGACAAATCCTCTTCTGTCTGTGGCAGCGGAGTCATACTCAATAGTCGTTTCTGAAACAAGAGAAGTTTATTGTCAATTCAAGCACAAAACAAAATGGTAGAACCTGCAACAGTAAGGTGGAGGCAGTAATAGTCAGGTGACAGGTATAGTGAAAAACTTAATGGCGACATAATTGAGGAAACTTGATAATATAGCCAGTTACATCATAATTATCTAAGACGTGCCCTTTGGAGAAACCGGGGAATCTTCTCTCTAATCTCAGACGGATAGATGTTTTTTTCTCCTTTGAACTTAATTCATGACTTGAACAAGAATGTTTTTTTAGTTTTCGCACTTTTAACCTTTGAATGCTATTGTGACGTATACATGACACAAATATTCGACAAAAAGTACGACGAATTTGTCTTAGCGTCGGGGACACGCCGATGCGTTTATGCTCAGGCGTTCAAAAGGTTAAACACAGTATATTATGAATGAATAAAATTATGGGCCTGCTTAAAAATAATATGACCTTGTCGATTAACCACGTACAATAAGAAACCTTCCGGTCCATAGAAATCAAGCGTTAGTTATCATTCTCAACAGTCATTATCTCAAGTACTTAAAAATAACCAGTACACAAAATAAGTATGTATACAAAATTACCTGTGGCAAAGCCCCTTTAACCAGATCAGGAATATCTTCACTGGTATACCCAAGTGTACTCAATCCATTTTCGATCTTCATCTTGTCCATATACTTGAGGATGGTGTCAGCCAAAACGGAGCCAGCATCAGCCTCCTTCACGTTGGAGACATCTGTGCCGAGAAGGTTGGCGGCTTCGAGGTGCTTGGCAGGGTCACTAGGGCCGGTGAAGCGGAACACGGCCGGAGCTGTCATCACGACAGATAGACCATGTGGAATGATCGGAGCTGATCTGGAGGACGAATAGTTTTAATATATAGTGAGTATAAAAAGGTTTTTCAAGGCGAGGTTTCTCAAGTCTAGCAAAGCGCAAAGTAGGGGTGTCAGCCCTTTCGACACGGGCGAAGCCTGGATTTTTGCCCGTATGATTACATGGAGTAATGGGACCTAACTGATGGTAATAAGCTGTGATTTGCTCTACATCAACTTTTACTCCTAAAGAAGGAATAGTTTAAAAATGAATTACGTCTGTAGCGAAATGTGGAATAGATAAACTTCTGTCTAACCCTTCGGAGAATTCAATCGTGATTTAATGATGTATTATATCACAAGTCTGTGTTTTCTTATAGTTTGTGAGGGACCAACAGGAACTTATGGAAAGTGGTTACCACGGTCTGTAAGAAGACCCCGCAAAGGCAGTGGGTCAAAGTTGATAAGTCTCATGTTTCAATAATAATTTCACTGGCACTTGCACCTTTCAAACCGAAATAACAACTATACTTTAGCAACAATAGCTTTCAATTGAAACTATGCAATTAACACTTATTGATCACCAAATCAATAAGTGTTAATTAAATAAAAATAAAATTTAAAGTCATGTATAATATGAACGAACAACATTAGTGACTACTTTTGGTGTATATTAACAAGTAAATATTCCATTATGCTTACGAACAAACTAATGTAAATGAAACTGCAGTTTCATTTAGAATAAAACTACTCTACAAGGTGTAACAGAAGTAATGCAAACTTCAAAAGGGATTATTTGTGCTCATCACTATGGACAACTTTTACTATGGAAAAGAACCAAACCAGAAGTCGCGAAAAAAAAAAGGCACTCCATATATTTGATTGCATAACTCGAAAAAATGTAGTAAACAGCTGATTTTTACGAGTTCCCAGACTCAGTTGTCAGTGTCACAGTCTAGTCTCGGGAACTGTTCTAAGAAATACAGGTGGCAGGAACGAGCCATTTCCTTATCGTCGTTTCAATGTTAGTGCACTCATTTCAATAGTTCGGAAACAGGTCCAGGGGCCATTGTCTCGACGCCATAACAACAAACATTTCTTTTCATTCACTATTGACGTGAACGGTAAACACCCGATAACATCAACTTTTTACAACAATTAGCACAGATCGTTCGTTTCGAATCGTTTTGATACTGCAGTTTAAAAAGTAAAATAGTTTTAACAATACAAATAGTTGTACGAGAGCGGTCTGGATCTAGGTCAATGGTGTGCCATTGAAGAAGTGTATGTCCAGATGTGAACCATGAACATTATTTTCGAACATGTTTTAGTAAGTTGAAATACAAAATGTAACTATGACTAGTCGTTTCAAATATTTACTAACACTGTTTTAAGGTAAATCATTAAATAATGTAATTCAATTTAAACGCTATTTCAAAACAATGGTTAAAACCACAGAAATTGAAAAGGAAAATCATTAAGTAAAATTCTTAGTTGAAGAAGTAATCACTTTGGTATTATTTGTTTTTCTTCTTGGCACTGACTATCACTGCTCAATGCCTGGGTTTTTCGTTGGTTTAGAAGGCTTTAAGAAAAGGGGAAAGGGGGGGGGGAATAAAACCATCGATGGAACAAGTGAAAGAAGGTATCCCTAGAGAGTGGTTTATAAATGCTAAGAAGTCAGCCATGACAGATTTATGTGGGACATGCTGTTACAACTCAAAATAAATTGGAATAAAGGCGGGAGGTTGATGATCTTAGCTTAAAGAAGTCAAAGAATCAGAGACGAAAAATCGTTAAATCTACTCTTTTTACTTAAGCAAGTAACATGGGACAAGGGCAGCAAAATAATGATGAACACTTAAGGCCCACACACATAGTTACCTACCCATAATCTTCAGGCACAAAAGTCTTCACATTCCCTGCAATGGGGTACGCGAGTCCATGGCACAGATGTACCCCAGCGTTGCCGATGCCGACACCAGCCATCGTAGCCGCCAGGTGCATGCAAGACCTCGCCTCTATGTCATCGGGGTTGTACACCGAACGAGCAAAGTACTTTTGAAGTGTCTGTGAAACAAACACTTGTTTTGATACTTGGGTGCTGGAAAGGTCAACGATTCAAGGCTTAACGTCCATTGAAATCCTTTACGCCTGGTAATTTGTAGGCCGAGATAGCTGTTAAGTGCTCTATGTCGTCGGGGTTGTACGCTAAACGAGCGAAGTACTTTTGAAGCGTCTGTGGATTTAGCACTTGTTTTGGTACCTGGGTAAAAAAGGTCAAAGATTCATGGCTCTTTTGAAATTCTTCTCAACTCTTGGTAGTGCTATGCTCAATCACCAAAACCTAGATGGATGTTATGTGTTATTTCATTCCGTTGAAGTATATTCTATTGAATGAATGTAAAAGCTAGATATCTTCTTTTCGTTTCGATTGACTCAACTTTACAATTTTTGTCCAACCAGTAGGTATGTGGCAACTTGGAGAGCTCTGTCATTAGAAACGTTCAGGTTCAGGCGCATAAAGGCAGGAAAGTAGGAGGGGCATATCCTGCGAAAGGGGGCTCCACACTGATACTGTGTTTAGGATGGGTCAATCGACTCAAATAGAGATGTAGATTGGCAAAAATCAGGGCAAGATTTTCGAGACATCGATGTCTGTTTGATGAATCTCATAAGCAATCAGGTAAGCCAAAAGCAATAAATATGCAGATCTTGTGCTCATAAAATTTAGTACCTACATGCCAATGCCACTTGAAGCGTGTCCCAGAAAATTTAAGGTGGTAAGCTATTCAAATAAGCACTGGCATTGAATCAAGTTATAAATAATTTAGTTTGCTGTCAGATACGACTTAATAATGAATTACATCCTCTAACGGGTACCTTTAGTAGCAGATCTATATAAGATGAGGTGTTACGTCAATTGAGTCGGTCTGTCGGCTATTCCTTTCAAACCGGTCCCACTAATTACGTCGCTGACCAAAATGTTTTTGTCGTGATTCATTTTTTCTCAATGATTAATCACTGACATAGTTAATTTGAGTCATGCTTGCAATTGATAATGCATTAGGCTTGAGGAAGGAAAAACTTTGTAGGTATTATGTCTCTACCTCAGTTAGATACCACCGAATTCCAGTTATGTCTCATGTTATGCATGAGTCTATTAATATCTGCGCTACCTTATTTAACGTATTCTACATGGTCAGGGTCTACTCCATAACTCCATTTATACTATAAATTGTGATTTCGTCTATTACGCTTAGCAATATTGGCTCGAAAAACGGTTTAGGAGTAGGTAGTATGACAAAAGTTCAATTCCAATGTCATACATATGGTGTAATAATTAATGCAGTACTTTGATCATGTAGAGACATGATCAAAGTACTGCATTAATTAAGTTTTTAATTAATTAAGTCGCTCTATGGAGTCGTTACTCCGCCTAGAGAGGCGGAGTAACGACTCCATAGAGCGACTGGTCGTGCAGGGAAAGGTAGAGGGAACTAGATCGCGCGGCAGGTCACCAATGCGTTGGACTGATCAAGTTAAATCCGCACTAGGAAGCCGCGTATCTGATTGCGCATGACAGTCTGCCAACAGGGAGAGATGGCGGGAGATCGTGCGGAGAGCTGTGTCCGCCTCTACCACCGACGTGGACGCCTCGACGTGACCACGACCGCTATGTCAAGAGTGAAACGAAAGAGAAGAAGAATAGTCAATGTAGTCGTCCACATTTTGTAACGAATGAACATAGTGTTGAAAGCTGTGACGACTGTGTCAGGTTTTAATGAACAGATTCCATGTGTGGTGACTAAATATACATGACTAATATGATGCAACGAAAATGGACATTATTTCATCATAATTCATCTTAGTTACAGTAAAACATAATAATTAGTCATGCAATTACCGATTTCAGTTTGGGCAATAGCTGTCTCCTTAAAAACAGTTCCCAAGTTGTGGGCTTACTGTTTTCCTGCACCATCTCTAGCCAGTTCCCTCTTCCTGGCTAAGCTTCGGTGATCATTATTATTATACTAGACCATACTGCTCCACAGCTGGACTAAGGCCTCCCCTTTTTTTTTTTTTTAAGGATGGGAAATCATCAAATGACTTCTTCCGCTCTGGGTGGAGCGGAAGGGCGTGTCAGAGTCGTATTGACTAAAACCCATCCGTGTTCCTTCTAAAGCCCTTTGCGTTCCAGGGCCGCGGTGACTCTTTCGAACAGATTCCGCAACCCTGACCGCTTCCCAAGCCTCCTCGCTCCGGACCATGGATTCAACCAGGGCCGGATGCGAGAGGTCGCCGCCGCCGATCGCCTCGACGAGGACACGGCGGTGCTCAGCCCAAGCAGGGCAGACCTCCACCGTATGCTCCACCGTGTCCTCCGGGCGATCCTCACAGTGCTGACACTCGGGCGTGTCCTCCCGCTTCATCCGAAACAGGTACCTCCCGAAACAGCCGTGTCCGGTTAGTACCTGCGTCAGGCGGAAGGTGAGGACGCCGTAGCGCCTCTCCAGCCACTCCTCAAAGAGGGGTCTTATCGCCGCAATTGTGGCGTGCCCAGCGCTGGGTTGCGACAGTCGCCGTTTCCATATCGCCATGGTATCCTGCCGGAGCTCCGTCCGCCGCGTAGCAATTTGCCGTGGCAGCGGAGTTTCGCCCCGGCGAAGCGCCTCCACGCGCCACGCGTAAACGTGCGCGAGGGCTCTCGCCTCCAGATCCCATGGCGTTAATCCGGCAAGGAGGCTCGCCGCCTCGCCGGAGACCGTGCGGTATCCCCGGGCCAGCCGGATGGCCATGACCCTTTGGGATGCGTTGAGCTGGCGGGCAGGTCGCCCCTTCAACGTCAGTGCCCACACTGGGGCCCCATAAAGGGCCATGGACCGCACGATCCCCGCATAGAGCCTCCGGCAGGAGGCGTTTGGACCCCCTAGATTGGGCAGGAGCCGCTTGAAGGCAGCCCCAGCCCGCTCCAGTCTTGGAGCCAAAAGTCGGAAGTGCAAGGCCTCCCCTACTCCATCCATTTCTCACGGCTATTTGCAAACTTATAACCCTGCTGGGCTAGGCAGCGGATCATGGCAGTGACCTATGCGCTGCTACCAACAATGCCGTGGAAGTGGTACTTTTGGGCAAGCTTAATCTAGGTTACTGTCATGCCAGCGATACGAAAAACTGGCAAGCATATTACCATCAACCGAGTACAAATCTAGACTCGAAAAAGTTAGAAAAAATGATGACCAACCCAGGAATCGAGCCTTGGCTCATAAAGCTGTATAGTTCGTATCGCCATTATAAAATAAAACCTATCGAACATACCTGTAGACAGAATCTGGCCCAGACATCGGATATAGGATTGCTGCCTTGGTACGTCGGTCTCAGGGCCGGGTTGGGAGGCGCGGGCCCTCTCTCACTGTATGGCACTGCAGTGAAACTCTCCAGCGCGTGGCAGAATATGTCGAACCCGGAGTAGTTTGATACCTGTAAGATTTTGAACAATGTGAGCACCGGTGGACAGCATTTTCACGATCAAATTGCCTAAATAAAAACGGACTGTTGGATATTCAAAGCTCGGCTCAGCGCTTACAATTGAAAATCAAATAGCGCAATAATATTCAGGCGTTAATTAAGTGTTTACCGGTCATGGCGGTCATGTCATTGGTGTTGTAGTTTTTAGTATCTATCTAATTATTTACCTTCTCAGGCATCGTGAGAGTATGTAGCGGGTCGATCATGGCTAGCATGGGTCGTAGGGCTCCATGCGATATGCCAGTCTTGGCGTGGATCGACTCGTAGTCGAAGATACTGACTCCCGTGGTCTCACTGCCCGTACCGCTTGTAGTTGGTACTGAAAAAGAAGTTCACCCATATTCGTTAGTTTTCTGAGTAAGTATTAATTAAATCTTGTAGCGGATAAATTGTCTCATTTACTAAGGAAAATAAGGCTATAATTATGACCCAATTCTTCATATTATTGCAGGATACAGGTCATGTTATGTTACTATGACCTAATTTATTGCGGTATTCCTCGAAACGCACCAACGATGAATGTCCTAATTGTTTATTTATTAAAACTCGCAGGATGGCAGAAATGAACTGGAACTAGGTGCTTAAGCGACTTACTACTTAGCTCAATAATGGTAAAAATAGAAGTATGGAAATTTTATTTTTATTTATTTATTTATTTAACACAACTCTTCTATCATTATAGGATATCCCAAAGCGATAATACCTACCCTACCTACCCTACTTTCCTACCCTACCTTCGTACCTACCCTACCTACTTACCTACCTACCTTACCCTACCTACCTACCTATTTTTTTTTGTTTTTAAACCTTCCCTGTAATCCGGCGAACAAAACAAAAAAAGAATTAGCGAAATTGGTCCCGCCGTTCACGCGTGATGCCGTGACCAAGGGAAATAGGGATTCATTTTTATATATATAGATAAGATATAGATACGTAAGGCGCCAGGAACTGGCGCTTTTGATACATAGCTGGAATTCGGGTATCTAACTGAGGTAGAGACATAATAAGAAGTTTTTCCTTCCACAAGCCTAATGCATTATCAATTGCAAGCATGACTCAAATGAACTATGTCAGTGATTAATCATTAACTGGCCTGTTGGTCGAGTGGTTAGTGACCCTGACTGCTAAACCGGAGGTCGTGGGTTCGATTCCCACCCAGGACAAATCTTTGTATGATGAGCGTGATCATTTGTTCTTTATCTGGGTGTAATTTGTCTATAATATGTATGTATTTAGAAATATTTAAGTATGTTTATCAGTTGTCTGGTTGCCATAGCACAGGTTCTGCCTAGTTTGGGATCCGATGACCGTGTGTGTGTTGTGAGACATTATTATTATTGAGAAAAAAATAATCACACCAAAACAGATAAATTAAATACTAGAGTGCTGATTGCTCGCCAATTTATAGCAGTCCACAATTTGTCGAACCGACACGGAGATATTATACTATAAAATATTGATGCGTAAAAAAGTATTCCAAATGTTCAGTTGACAATTTATCGAGAGTTTACAATACCTCAAGTTATTTTACGGAGTTTGCCATTTTTCCGGTGACATGCCTATATACTTGCAACAAGCCAATTACTGCAGTCCTTCTTGCCCCAATTGAACTTAGCTACTTACTGGCAATCATAGGTTTAAGCTGGACATTAACAGGCTTCCCCTTCCCGACTGGCGCGTTGACATAGTCCAGGAGGTCAGCATCGGGGTCGGAAGCGTACAAGTTAGCTGCCTTGCAAGTGTCCATCACGGAGCCACCGCCGACCGCCACGAAGCTGTCGAAGTCGTGCTCCTTGGCGAAGGCTATTGCTTCTTTGAAACTATAGAAAAAGGTAGGATAGAAATAACGTTGTTGAAAGGCGGAAGTTTATGTTTATGTCACTATATCAAGGATTTTTGTGAGAGGCCAATTTGTATTCGTATTTTCTGGGGTATCGCAGGCAAGCCGAAATTTGCAAGGTTCACTTGTAAATTAAAAAGATCTTCCAAGACCAAGTAAAAAGGAACTAAACTTCAATACAGAATAATTTGACAATAATAATTATGCGGTTTAGAACAGAAAACTAAATGTGACTCAAATTTAATCTAAACAAAGTTCAAATTCCATTGCAATCAACATTTATTTAGGATATTTTTATGGCTCAAAGTATTAATTAAGACTACAATAATATCATACTCATGTTTACAATAAACTGGGTGGCAAAGAAATTAATTTATCTTAGGTTCAAAATTCCAGTCAGTTTGTGCAAATGACTATTGGTTTTGCCAATTAATTTATAGTGAAAGCTTTCAATAGTTGAAACCCTAATTGAAATAGCTGCCAATCAGTAACTTCTCAAACTTACCTTGTATCAGTAGGCTCCACTCTTACTTTGTCAAAAACTTTATAATTAACTCCATTTCTTGTAAGCGAATCAAGTGCGGCTTTCACAGGGTTCAAGGCAACAACATTGGAATCGGTCATCACGCATACATTCTTTGAGTTCATGTTGACCAAGTCCTGGCCAACTTCTCGTGTCACCCCCAGTCCATATCGAACTGTAGAGCATTTTATCTAAAACAATGTACAAATAAGAACAGGTTCAGGATTTAAGTTTATCATCAGGCTAGCATTGGCTTCAGCCATGTGTAAGTTGGAAATTAATTAAAAGGTTTCCTTGGTCGTAATCTGGGCCATTTTTATATGTTCTCCAAATATCATTTTGTTTAGCCCTTGAGGCGTGATTGCTTAGCAAACATTAATTCTCAGTTTCTGAGCTTATTATCGGTTGTTTATTAATCTGTTAATGCTATTTTTCATAACGCCAATGGTTGGTTAGTGGTTAACAGACAGATAAATGTTGGATAAACTACCTCAAAGACCGGGCATTAGACTTTCATTCACATTTCAAATACAGTAATTAATAGTTTATTCTTCAAAGATGTTCCCATTACTATATAAAATAGTCAAAAAGAAAGAAAACAGAACTTTGGATTTAAAGTCATATAAAGTTATCAGCAAATCATGCGGTGAGATAACAAATTGATAAATGTTTCATAACATATCCATTTAAACTGATAAGATAGAAATAGTTTTGGTTATTTTGCATCATATTTGTGAGAAAAGTTTTGATTATCGATCTGAATGGACTTTTTGTGCCAACTCCAAAGAAATTGACATAGTGGCAAGAGAATATTCAAAACATTTTTATGTGAATCTAAGAATAACAAATGAGTTGGGGAATTGTGTGAAAAAATGACCATGGCTCTAGAATGCACATGGCATCTGAAGGAACACGGGTGGGTTTTAGTTAGTTACAGTCTGAAGCTCCCGCTCCTCCCAGAGGAGAAGGAGGAGAAGTAATTTCATGATTCCCCATCCAAAAAAAATAATAACATATAAACTTACTTCAAAAGCATAGTCTTTCTGTGGAGTAGCATTCGAAACTTGAATATTACCACGATTGCCATGAGCTGGACACTGACACCTAAAAACAACAAATATTTACAACACCAACAAACGACATGATCAATCAAAACATAAAAACTTTATTACAAGTACTTACGACGCAACATTGATTGTTCTTAACAGATCAAAAACTCTTTTGCGGTTGCCCATCTTGTCTTGTCCTTGGTCAAATCAAAAGTCAGTCAAAATATTTATTATGGACTTTTATCTCTGAGCTTATCACATGAAAACACGATTCGCTTGACAAGAATACGTAATCTATTTATATTTTTTATACGAATCTGTGTGCGTGTCTTGTCGGGTTCTTGTTTTTGTCAATTGACTATTTGGTTTATCGATTATTATGACCTTATATTTACCTATTACTTATATCTACACTTTACGTAATAATTTATTGTTAATGATTGTAAAAAAATATTTTGTAAACAAGAGTTAAGAATTCCCGCACAATGACGCCTGTCATTGTCAAACTCAAAATGAAAGTATGTCATACGTTCAGAAATTACTATTTGTAGAATCTGCTGAGATGATTCGATATTTTAGGACAAAAGTAAATGCTATGGAATGCTATGCTAGAAATTCTGATCATTATTCAAACAATTACAATTTTAGTCTTTACTCAAATAATCCGATGGGACGACAAGTCGACACAACCAGGGAGAAATCAAGCGCACGAGCTACTACTGCATTACGTCCTTTCCCAGACACGGGGGTGTCACACCACCAACTTCTAAACTCCGGGCTGCTACTGAGAGAATTTCCTAATGAAAAATCTCAATTGCTCGACCTGAGAATCGAACCCAGAACCTCACACTCGGCAGTCGCGCTTGCTACTACGAGATCAACGAGTCAGTTAAACAATACAAGACTACAGTAAAAAGCCCGATTATTATTTCTTAGTTGAAAAATTCGTTGATTGAGGTTCAACAACCTATTTTAGAATGTACAGTCGCCAGAACATCAAGCTACTACAATCTGTCAAATTTCTTTCATAGATTTTCAACTTTATTGCTAAAGCATTAGGTTCAAGGTTGATTGGGAAAATTTGACAGTTTTGGGCTTGCTTGATGTGCTGGCGTTTGTAGGGGGGAGGGCGTCCTCATTGTAATCGACCGGATTCGAATTCAGACTCCAGGCTAAAATAAATGGGAAATAACTTGGGACAGACAAAACTAAATAAAATCCAAAATAGACATCCAAGTGATGTATTAATAAATTCATACAGATTTCGTTCACATAATACACAATAGAAAAAACTATTTCAACTACAACTCCATAAAGAATAAAACATCTTACACGCTATTAGCATCATTTGGTTACATAACTTTCAAGTAACGTACTGACGGGCTAAAATGGCATTAAAACATTTCATCACAATTAGATTTCACAATATATTATTAAATAAATACAATTTATATAAGACGAAAGAACATAAAACCGGTTTCAGCATTTACTTAAATAATATCTCGAAATAATCATATAACTTATAATTCTTTTACACATTTACGAACTAATAGGTAAAATATCTATTTACACGACTGCAGTGTTGCTATAACTACATGCGAAATTAATTCATGGCAACGATTATAATCATCACAATTTACAAAGATTTCTTCATGGGAAAAATCTTGATATCTACTTTGTATCACGCGATAGAAATGTGGGACTGTACACGCAAAGACATAGTCACAAAATATGATTTACAATTCTAAAATTATTGCTATTATATGGGTAATCAAATGTATGTGTAGTACGTTCACTTTAGTTAATACTAATGTATGGCAACGCGCGCGGTATGTAGGTAACTATATCATATAGTATTAGCAGAATCACTATTACTACCTATGATTACAAGTGATCGTTTAAGAACTTAATATACAGAAAAACTACGATTATAAATATGGGAATGTGTAGTTGTGAGTACATGGTATCTGCTCGAAAAGCAACGAAGAGGAAATAATGAGAAGATATTTAATTACATTTGTTTTCTTAAATTATCCTCCGTCGTCTTACAAACGCGAATACCTATTGCTATTATTACGACACTTTCGTCTATTAAAATGTGAAAATTGTTAAAATTTAACATGTAACAACAATTTTCAGTGTTCATCGTCACTTGGGAGACCGCACATTATCCTCGTATAGCAACTATAAAGAATTTCTTTGGTCCATATTGAATAACTGGTAGCTGATGAATAGCTTAAAAATACCGAATGGATCGTTTGACTTTCAAACGACTATACACATATAGTATAAATAAATTTTCCGGCCTATAGTCTCGCAGTAAGAACACGATATCTATAGACAGCATGCACCAACAATCTAAGACACCTCAATATCATCTACTAGAACAAACTAGACAACAAACAGTCACTGGTCCGATAGTTTGTCGCTGATATACACCTATCTCTTTCACTACTCATCACAATTACATATTTGGCAAATCTAACTGAGCTGTAAACACATATCTATTGCTTCGTTTACGCGAGGCGTAATGCTGGTCTTACGAAACTATGAGCTTACGACCGAGGGCTAAATACAACGTTATCTATAACGTAAACTTGAGTAGGCACCAACAACAATTAAGTTATGGTTATTTACAAATCATTTTACATTGGAAACTATTGCTGATAAAATTAATCTGTATAAACTAACATTTTAATGTACGTGACACCAATGCTAAGACTCGATTTTAAATTTATAAGCTAGAATTTATATCACGCTATAACAAACTAAACGATACGTCGAAATTAATTTATAATTCCAAACTGCCAATGCGCATTCGTTTGAGTTTGTTATATTGGGATTTAACAACGAGCTTATCGCGCTAAAATTCTACATTAACAAGTAGAATTTCTCAATATACAACACCAATTTTTCATTTTTACTATAAATATTTCGGAATTATTATAAAAGAGTGAGCACTTGAGTTAAGACTCCACAAACGTCACATACCAAATAACGCTTTCGAAACTACCAAACTATAGAAGACAATACACATACAGAAGGTTTTGAAAAGATTTATGAATGTTAAAAAATATAAGTAAAAAATCCGCTTCGGGACGGACGGTCTACTGGCAAAACTTACAATATTGGTGTTATAAATTCGTAGCGACGCTACAGCAATATCTAATACGTAGTGAAACTATCGTAACATCTCAATAATGACAGTATAACATGTAGATAGACGACTGCCCTAATGTGGAATGGTTAAAATGTTTGAGTATGAAAACCGTGTATAATAACAATGACATACGTGTTTTAAACAGTAGTATAATACTGAACAATGTAGTGTTGTTAACGTCGTAAAATTAACTAACGTTGACCGTTTAGCTGCTTCAACATAACTATTTTACAACATTAACGTGTGTTTATGCCGTGTATTGAACTGTGATTATATAAAATACTAGAATAAATAAGCTCGTAGCTGTACAAACAAAATTCAAGCCTTAGGCCAGATATCCCGTGTAAAGTATTAATAGTTGAAATTTGTAACACTTCCAAGATCACTTTACACTGGTGTTTTTTAGTAATTTTGAACACATAATCCATTCAGTCAGACTCATTGATACAATCCAGCCCTATACAACCAACATTATTGGTTTCCATTATCATTAAAAGACGAATATACAATACATTAAGAATTTAATGTGTGTCGTAGACACAGAGCTCAATAGACATTTGAATACAATCCCCAGACTGACTGGAACATTTGAACTTGTCAGTTGTATGGCCTTGGGTTCAGCATGCTAAGCAGGAATACAATGTCGAGCTTGCATCGCTGCGGCTGCTGACGTAATACGTGGTTACTAGATTTAACACAGGTTTTCTACGAACATTGGTGTTGACCTATGTTCCATGGCTGCCAGATGTTCCGTCTCTGTCTGCCTTAGTCGGGCAGCATGTGCACGAACGAGACGGGGAACATGCCGCGCCGGCTGGTGCCCTCCACCTGCCCCTCCATCCAGTTGTCGTCCTCAGTGCGTTCGTTGATCACCACGATTACTTCTCCCTCGCGGAATGATAGCTCGTCCTCGTTGTCTGCTGAGCAGTCATACAGTGCCCGACACCGTCGCAGCCCTCCCATCTGAAATTATAAACAGATGCCATGTTACCATGATGCAAAGAAAATCTATTTCGCATCAGTTTTAAGAAATAATGAACTTCATTTTATTATACTTAGAAATCTAAATGATGGTAGTCCTATTAATCCCAAACTTTAATGAAAACATCTACTTACCGCTTTACTACTATAGTGCCTGAGACAACTGCGCGATGCTGGAGGGATGTTTTGACGTGAAGCGAGGCTTTAACGACTCTCCCACACAGCGCAGCTACCTCCGGCGCCTAATTAGCCACTCTCCTGTCTCAATAACTCACCATAGTGATAGACGCCGAGGGCGACCGCGAGTGCACGCTAGACGTGTCGGACACATCCAGCGAGCGACTATCACTCCTGCGCGATCGTTCCCGCGAACGCGAGCTGTCGCAGGACAGCGCCGACTGCAGGCGAGTGTCGTCCAGACACGAGTCCGTCATGTCGCACAGCTCCAGCGACGAGTCTTGACTAGAACACTCCTGGAAACATGTAACAACGTCTTAGTAAAAGGAATGTTTTTTCGAGGAACAAAGACTATCAGCTAAGCTTCGAGAAAGTCCGAAGGATATTTAAAGTTTGATGCTAATTGGCGTTTAAAACAATGCTCCAAAAAATGTTTTCTAGGTTGGTATCTAGGTTTAAAAAAATGCATTTAAAAATAAATAAATGATGCAGTTATTCATGCAGAACAATTTCAAAAGTTAGTGTTCCACACTTTATTAGGAGTTGGTTTATATGTTATTAGGAATAAAAAAAATACTTTAAACATTATATTAGACGACCGAGATGTTAGGGGTTCCCAGTAAATAAAATATCTACTCAGAATCTATTTCTATGAAAGTAGGATGTCAGACGAAGGGAATGTTTACTAAAATACAAGAAAGCCGAAAGCTGTTATATAAATACGGCATGCAGTGAGGACGAAATTAAATATCCATAAAATACACATAATTGGAATAAAATGCATAGTTTATGGTGCTAGTAGGAACCGATTGTCAAGAGTATTGAATTGCCAAATGCAAAAAGATCCCACAATTTGCCAACAGATAGCCGCGAACCAAACATACGTTGCACCGTATAACAAAACAGTGCAGGCTATTTATCAAGCGATTATGATACAAGCGTGCACAATTTTGCGGATATCTCCGGTACTGTGTGGAAAGTTATTCGTGGTTTTTAGTACTGCACGTTTTAGATTTTTGTCGGTGTTCTCTTGACAATAAAATAATTAAAACAATGATTAATAACAATGTAAGGGCGTAAATCAAACAAGGGTAAGCGAGTAAGTACACTAAGTTCTCTGTCTGTCGTTCGTTACCCTTTTCAGTTTCGCTTTCACAGCCTTTTCCAGGTGCAATCTATTTTTCTTCTGTAGCAAAAACAAATATAACCCTGTACTATTTGAATATCATGTTAGTCGCTGTCATTTCATTATGTTTTAGTAATATTTTTACCTTTCCAATAATTTGTTACATTAGCAGCTATAGAATTATGTACAATATTTTTTTTACAAATTCCGAAATTATTTTGTCACGCTTTTGCAATCAAATCAAATGTTTCAATACTATTCGATTTTATAATGAAGTTGATTCAAAGGCGTCACAAACTTAAACATTTTATCTGTCCCACTCACATCCTATCCTTATTTATGAACATTGGGAGTGTTGCACCAAACATTGTAAGTAATGTAAGTAGTCAACACAGCTTTATTCACAGTTTCGGAGAAGGGCGGTTTTTGTTTACTTAAATGCACATCGAAATCTTTACAGCCGGAAGGTCCAAAACCCAAAAACAATTGCATACAAAAATCATATGGAGTAACCTTTTGTCCTGGCCCTCACTGAGTCCGGATTATCGCAAGTCCGGGAGTATAATTCGGTTCATAGATTCTTTTGGGAAAATGAATCTAGTTCTCGTCAAGAATTTAGATAAAAAGCACTAAGTCCATCCCGTTGGCAATTTTTTAATCGATATCATAGCCAATCATAGCCATGTTGACTGCCTACATAAAGTACACCCTAGTCGCCGAGTAACAGATCTCCCACAGCCTAGCATGGCAATAAGGAGTATGAGTGAAGTGCAGAGCGTACCTTCCTCGGCGGCGGCGTGGGCTCGTCGCGGTGCTGCGCGCCGTTGTGCAGCGCGCTGGGAGGCGTGGGCGGCGTGGGAGGCGTGGGAGGCGTGGGCGGCGGCTGTGCCGGCCGGGCCTTCGTCTGCACGCCGCCTGCCACGCAGGACACAACATGCCATGTTACTTTATACACAGAGAAATATTAAGAAACGGCACTATTACAATGGCTTCGAAGGTACTACTTCTAAACAAAATAATTGTGACCAATACTCGTCCTTGGTACTTCAGAGTAACTCAGTCCGGAACACGATTGACGATACGGTATTCGGAGCTCACGACATGACAAAATTGGTTACGCACGCTCCCTAGCACTGAGGGACCTTAATAAGAAATACAGATAATGTAGTTATAAGAGATGCGTCATTTAGACCACCACACAGAAACATAAATACATGCATATACTCGTATCCTAGTTATGCAATTGTATGAATGACATGTTGTATCCTCAAAAATACTATTTGATAATTACACGAGCATCGTGATATTCGACTCATATTTCACTCTGCGTGTGAGTCAGTTAGTGAATAGAATTTTAAAATTCAGGAATTTCAGCCATTTCGATTTTGTTGATAAAATACGACATAATATGTATAAATCCGACATGGCTATTAAATAATGAAAATGTTCTTTACATAGGTAGGCATCAATGAGCTATCATTTGGATAAGATAATGAGATTTTGGTAACATAATATAATCCATCACGTAGGTATACATGTTCACGATCACCTTTTATAACCACATAATCTAGTGCTCATTCAATAATGTAATGAGTGAAAATAAAAAAGGACAAAGTAATGACTTTGTTGTATTTTATTTTCAAAATCAACTTAATCACTGACCTGCATGCACGAAGTGGCGAATGGACATGTTACTTTATTAACTTGTTACAGAATCACGAGGCAAACGTTTGAATACGCTAAGTATAATACAGAAACACAGCGTCCACTCTGATGGTGTTAGTCGGTTCGGGGCAGCTTCGCGAGGCTTCTCGGTCGATCTGAACCCCGCTACAGTGTTTTTAGGTTATGTATATGTATATCGAAAAAATTTACGATTCCCGTGAAGCCAATTCATTATAATGTAGTACAATAATATAGTAGTAACTTAGTAGTGGTGGTGGTGTAGCATTAGTGTATTAGTAATTGTGTACTAGCTGGCACCCGCGGGTTATTAGTACTTCTTCACTGTATAAAGAGTATCATCCATCCTCATAATCGAGCAGATTCATAATTTTAGTGGGATAATATGTACCATGCAGGGAGCGCGCGCTGTCGGCGGAGGGCGAGGGCGTGGAGCGCGGGTGCGGCGCGTGCGGCGCGTGTGGCGCGTGCGGCGCGTGCGGAGCGTGCGGAGCGTGCGGCGCGTGCGACAGCGACACGGCCGGGGGAAGAGGCGCTGCACGCTTCTTCAGGCTGCCGATGTTGTCTGCAACACATGTACAGTTTCGTCACTACTTTATGACACGGTACGGCTGCTATAAGCTTACAGAGTTACCAAGGAGTAACGGGCACAGCTGAGGCAAGTCACATCTGCCTCTTTGAGCATCTTATGAACACGACTGATGCTGATATTAACGTGGGCATCCACTGGGCCCCAAGTAATTTAAAAAGTACCATCAACTTGATACTTAGATGCTTATACAAAAAAAAAGCACGGGCAAGTTTGTGGCTTGGTAGAATGCTGTATAAGCGAATGGACAACTGACTCATAATG
The DNA here is from genome assembly GCA_002192655.3 of Mamestra configurata. Taxonomy (NCBI): domain Eukaryota; kingdom Metazoa; phylum Arthropoda; class Insecta; order Lepidoptera; family Noctuidae; genus Mamestra; species Mamestra configurata. The sequence goes on along the minus strand of NDFZ01005441.1, from coordinate 502,962 downwards.
GATAGCAGTGCCAATGTTTCGTGAATTATATATAACACTCCAACCACACCAATACATGGTGGGCATCCCACCCATACGCACAAGATATTTTGGGAATGCTTTTTGTAAGAAGTGGGATTCCTTGCCGGAGCGGAGTCCATGTTTGACCATAGACTCCGGTCTTGACTTAAAAATCTTCGTCTTCATGTCAAACACGAGCCAATAAATAATAAAAGTACTCACAGACGTTAGGTTTCCTAGGCAGCGTGGTGGGCGTGGGCGGCGCGTGGTGCAGCGAGTCGCACGTGGAGGAGCGCGAGCGCAGCACGGGCGAGTCTCCCGCGGCGCAGCGCTCGGAGCCCAGCACGGCGCCGCCCGCGTACGACGGCGGACGAGATCGGGGACACTTCTTCTCAGGAGTTAAGCTGCCGTTTTGCTGGAAAATGTTAAAAATAAACGTGAAAAATACACGGTTTTTACGAATTTATGGTAACCTCACATCGAGACGTGACACGACGCAACGTAGCGTGCACTTGTGTTTATTACATTATTACACAATTACTATTACTTATAGTACACATTTCAGTGAGAGAGATCGAATACGCCCCACGGCGACGATGCTTCAAAACGTCAGCCTTTTGCAGCAGCGTCGCGCCGAATTGCGTCTTGGTGTGAGCGGAACCATATATAACATAATATCACGCCTGTATTCCCGAAGAGATAGACAAAAGTATACTTGTAGGAACACCATTTACACACTTTTACAATACATATACAATAGAGATTTTCATAAGTCATAACAGCATTTAGTAAGGCTGAAAGCTATATGCTCATAGAAAAGACATGCACAGCGAAGACAACATCACACCCTGAAAAAGAACGATCATAGAACCGACTTGGAAAAACAGCAAGATAACAGTAAGATTAGGGCCTTGGAGCACTTACTCTTTCGTCTATAACCGTGTCGTCGTCAGAGAAATCTGTTGAGCCGTCGTCGTGTGATAAATTCCAGTCTATGTTAATATTCTCGAATATACTCTTCTCTCGTTTATCGACGTTTTCCAACTGAAAAACAACACACCCTTGTAACACAACACCACCACAAAAAATATCATGATAATAATTATATATATTTATACTGGATACACATTAGGCATAGTCAGGGAAATGAATTCTTTATCACCTTCAAATTTGATGTCTCTCGTCATAAAACCACAAGAAGGTTAAATCTCATACTTAAAAAGCATTCAAATTCCAAGTCAAAATATTATCTCACTAAATAAATGTCAAACTGTAGGGAAATTAGAGGCGTTTTCGACACCTTACGAACGCTCCGCAGAATTACGAGAATTGCCCCTCCGATCTATTTGAATGATCATAGTGTCACTCTTACTTAAAAGTTACAAATCACTGTCAAAAGTTATTAACAATTAATTTCCCTGACATTAATTAACTCAAATGAAAGATACATACCAACTCCAAACACCCAAGATGGCCATACTGCCGCGCAATCTGCAAGGCGGTCCGTCCACTGTTATCTTTGATAGTAGAGTCAGCACCCGCTTTGAGCAACAACTTCATAGGTTCAGTTCTGTCGGTGGCCGCACACAGGTGCAAGGCGGTCATGCCCTGAGAGTTGGGCTTGTCTAACAGCGTTGAGCCACCGTTTTGGACTAGAAAATCGACTATGTGTAGAGAGGAACCGTCGCCTAGTTCCCGCGATATCGCTAAGTGGAGCGATGTTTCGCAGAGATCCTGAAAAAAAATTTGGTTAGTTTAAACCGCAGACGGACTTTAAATACCTAGTGATGTACACGATTTACTTTTTGCAAATTCTAGAAACTCTAAATAAGAGTATATTTAAAGACTACTTTGTTTGTACACTATAAATGACACTGTGCCCACTGCTGGATATATCAAGGCCTCTCCAAAGTATCGCCACATCGAGTGGTCCTGTGCGTCTCGCAACCAGTTCGTCGGTCCATCCACAAGGGGAGGCCTTCCAACGCTTCGCCTTCGCCACTCCAGAACCTTTCGGCCCCATCGACTATCTTAATTAAAGAACTTCAATTACAAGTCTGTTAATGAACTAAAAAACCTCAATGCAACCAGTACTAACCGAGCCGGGTAGCGCAGCAGCCAGGTCGGCGCCTTCGGCGTAGGCCTGCAGCAAATTCTGCAGGTGGCCGTTGTTGACAGCATGCTCCACTTCCGACAGCCGCTCGGCCGCGTCGCAGCACGTCTGCGCCGCGAAGGCGCGGTACACGTACTTCTCGCGAATGAACCGGAGACGGTCTTCCCTGAAATTTAAGCATATTTTATTAATGGTAGTCGCTTGAGCAGTGAAAAAGTGAAATTGGATCCTATGGAATTCCCAATTGCCAACTAAACCGGCACCCAAAATGAGAAAAAGGAATTCCTTTACACATTTTAAGATAGAACTAATAAGAACTTCGAGAATAAAGACAACCCTAAACAAAGGTGTGATAGAAACTGGAGGATTTTCTAGATATTTAGAGTAAGCAAAACATACATGTAATTTTGAGGATGTGGGTACAAAACTCTGTTTTTTTTTTTAAACAGGGTACTGGATTTTTTCATCAATTCAGAAACTTACATAGTACTTTCAGGCGTCAGCTTATCCCTGTCATCGAGCGTGTTCTCCATGATCTCGTTGAACATCTGGTTGCCCATATGTCGCGCGAGCAACAGCTGCGACGTGCTGAGCCGGTCCAGCGTCAGCGACTGTATGCGAGATATGTGCACGCCCAGCTCTCGGTGACTGCCTGAGCACTCGATGCAGACGATTATGCCGAAGTTTGTTGATAGCCAGGTGGGGTCTGGAAAGTACAAAAACATTTAAAACTACACACATTTAAATCGTAAGACGTCCACTGCTGGACATAGGCCTCCTCCAAGTGTCGCCACATCGACTGGTCTTGGGCATAGCATCCAACAGATTGCCGCGGCTTTCACCAGGCTTGGTGGTGCCATTTTGAATACTAAGCAACTATTATATCAATGTGACAAAAACGTTACTACACTAGGAATTTCTCCTGTATCGTGGGTGCATTTACAAACATAATAAACTCACATACACAAACCGCCAGACCCGGAACAACTAACTGTAGGCCATAAAATATTTGTTCCGTGCGGGAATCAAACTCGTGACACGCAGCGCAGCAGTCAATCGCTCAACCACTGCGCCAACCGTGCCGTTTTTCTAGATAAGTTGCTTCATTCGAACCGCAATCACCAAGCATGGCATTTGCAAAAGCGGTTCTAAGTGCATAACCTTGAAATTTTGTAGTGTATAATAAAACGTATTTTACATAAACAGATATCGATAAACACTTGGGTCTTTTTCTCGGATTTAATTGGCATCTGTGCAAAATGACTCATCCTTTCCAAACCACAACAGGAAATATTCGACCATTTGTGTTTAAAAAACTTATTTTAATTTTTGGAATTACCGAATTAAAGTACTATCTATAGGAGAAGGAAGTCCTCTATCTATTCAATTTCAATGTCACTTTGGTCAAGGATAGGAAGTGACAATATCAACATTACTGTGCAAAAACAATTGTCTTTTACAACACAAAAATTAAAATTATTTTATTAATATTTTTCTAAAATAACACTATTATAAGTTTACAACCGGACGTCACGCGGTTCCCGTTCCCGTAAGAGTATGGGGATAAAATATAGTCTATGTTACTCGCTGATAATGTAGCTATCCCTTGCTGAAAGATTTTTTCAAATCGGTCCAGTAGTTTTTAAGTTAATTAGTTACTTACAAAAATACAAATCGTTCCTCTTTATAATACAGATATGTCTATAGGTACGAGTTCAATGGTTTTAAACAATTTATAAGTTTTAACATGCCTGCTATGTCCAAGGCTTTATATCTAACTAGCTGCCGCCCGCTTGTAATTAGTACTTTACCCCTTTATAAACAACTAGCTGCGTCACGCGGTGGTACCCGCGCAGCTAGTATATATATATATATAAAAAGTGTGTTAATCCAAGGTGTCAGCTTCCTGCATACCAAATTTTATCAAAATTGGTCCAGCCGTTTGCGCGTGAAGAAGTAACAAACATACACACACACTCACAAACTTTCGCCTTTATAATATTAGTGTGATAGCCTACTATGGTTGGCGCCAGATAAATTTGCAATAAAGGACATTGACCTTTATATCCCTGGATCGATTACCAGTATTATTCATGGATTATCATCATTACGTATCATTAGTAAACCCGCAGTCCGCACACACTTGGTTGCCGGGCATGGCCCTGACGTCGCGTATGATGGACCGCTGTAAGTCCAGCAACGAGTGGCCGGAGTCATTGCAGCTTGTTGTTATAACAGACCAGTTGGAACGTACCATTAGTAGACCCGCAGTCCGCACACACTTGGTTACCGGGCATGGCCCTGACGGCGCGTATGATGGACCGCTGTAAGTCCAGCAACGAGTGGCCGGAGTCATTGCAGCTTGTTGTTATAACAGACCAGTTGGAACGTACCATTAGTAGACCCGCAGTCCGCACACACTTGGTTGCCGGGCATGGCCCTGACGGCGCGTATGATGGACCGCTGTAAGTCCAGCAACGAGTGGCCGGAATCATTGCTCTCGCCCGCCTGCTGGTGGAAAGCCCTCATTAGTGCACCCTCCTTGCAGTTCACTAGAACTGAGGTCCATGCTCGCTGCTCGTTCTCGTCTTCAGCTTGGAAGTGGTATGTTCGGTTGTCTGTAGACAGGAGAGTGACAGTTATGATTTCGTATTAGCGAATATTTCTAAAATGGATAAATGGTCACTGAAACAAACTTAATCTTAACTTGTGTGGGCCAATTTATTTTATTGGCTACGACTTGTGACCGCAACTTCGTCCGCGTGGAAATTAGTATTATCTAGCACCACTTAAAATATAAATATTTTAAGCTAACAGTAGAGACAGACGGATAATCATGTATGAGTAGTTTCCACAGGTCAGGTGGATAGAGTATTATTGGGAGCAAAACACACATGCAAAAATGACGACAATTTTTTCTTCCGATTTTTAATAATGAAACAAATTATATTCTGCTCCCAATTATACTTTATCCATCTGTGAAAACTAAATGAAAATCCGTTAAGTAACTTCGGAGATGAGCGACAAATAGAATTTAATTCTTAAAATCATTGATTTTTGTTACTCTTCTTTTATCCCATTCTTTTTTATCACATTTCTTTCAATATACAGGTACATCGGTTTCGGCTATTTTAGGAAATGTATAGAATGTTAGATCTTTTTTTTTGTCACATTACATCGTAATTACGAAAGTGGAAGTGGAGATTAAGTTTTCAGCCTATGCAAAACACCTCTAAGCTGATTATTGAAAGTTGCGAAGTGATAGTAGTAATTACCAGCCATAATTGGATGAGTTGTTGCATCATAAATATTAAATGAAAGTGGTCTAACTCGCTAAAGTTTCACCCCGTATGGAATCGAATCCTCAACTTTAGTCAGCTGCAAAAGTTTCTAAGTAGCGCGAACGAATAACGTTAATCTTTGAGAGCAAAACTACTGAAGTATGAACAACTAGCTTTTCCTCACGGATTCTCTCCCGGTCTTATACCACAGAAACCGTAAACGGGTACTTTTTCGAAATAAAAATATAACTTTTAGAAAGAACTCTGGAATCAGTTAAAAACGTTGAGATATAAACGACAAACAATCAGTTTTTTAATAGCAGTTGTAATGTTATAATTAATGAATGATGAATACTCACATGAGACTAGATCAAATGCCCGTTTATCTTCGGCGGCAACTTTAATTTGGCATGTAAGGAGGTTAACCCTCGCGGGGGTCTTGTTCTCGTCGGCGTGGAAGATGTCGAGGAAGCCCTCGGCCGTGACGCGGCAGCGCCGCTTCTGCCACACGCGCCGCACCTTGCCCTCCGACTTCTTGAGAAGGTAGCCGCTCCGGCTCACCCCGTGCTGCTTGTCGCCCTGCATCTGGTGCAGAGAGTAGCCACCTACCGATGACACCACCTGGAATAGCAACATGAGTGTTAAACGAAGAGAACAACTGTTTAGAAACCAACAGTACGACTAATGCGCCGCGACTACAAATATCTGGCAACTCATCGTGATTCTCAAGTCGAGTGCAAAATAATAAATTGTAAAATACATTACCTCTCTGTCCTGAGGCGCAGCTGCTCGCAGCATGTTTCTCAGCTCTAATAACCTCCGTCGCTCGTCGTCTTGTTGCTGCCTGATCTTCTGCAACTGCACGCTCAAATCGGCCACGTACACACCAAAGTGTTCAATCGTCTTCAGGCCGTCTTGAAAGTAATTCGTCTGTGCGTGATAGTACTCCACTAAATGCTGGAGCAGCTCGATCCCCTTCTTCGTCTTTATTTCGTTGAACTTTATCAGGTACTGCAACGACAACGGTCAATTAACGCAGGAGCTAACACTTCAACAGGGCCAGTCACAACAACGTTCAAAAATGGAATGGAGCCAGTTCATTGGGCACTGGGCAGACAGAACGACGCCGAAAACATCGCGTGGGCACGAGCATGCTTATTACTTCATCAGAGACCGTGTCTAATGGGACGCGAGACAGACATGAGCGCACCCGGGACTGTGGAAACGCACCGATATTACTACGTGCCCTTCCGCGAGTTAAAATTATACTTGATGACGCACGCGCACGCGCATTCGCGATATAGTGGATCCAGATTTGTCTTGCAGAGTTGTGTAATAATAATAAAGCTCAGCGCGCGACCTTGCACAACTTTGTTGGCGAGTCGCCGGCTTAACTTTTATCTTTTCGTTTGTTGTAGTTACATTTATTTCATTCCTAGAAGGTACACTTCGCGGTTGTTGACTTGTTACAAATCTGTCTGCAGTCGCTGCAGGCTGTTGTATTTATCGCTCAAACGTTAACAACAGAGGTCTAGTAAATGCGTGGGCTGTGGGTATGTTGTGGCTGGCGGTATTTGCACCGAGTGCGTCGTGGAACAAAGCGAGGGTCAGCGCGACGTCGTCGGCCCTGCGCGGCGCAAGGCCGGTCAGCGACCTGACGCGCGCCTCCGCGGTACCGCACCGACCACCGACCCCACCACCACAGGGCTTCTAGCTTTCTTTTTTTAGCACTTAACAAAGAGACAGGTTATCGATAACTTTGATTGCAGAAGTTCCTTTAATGAACGTCTTTGAAGCTCATCGATCCATCATCTAACTACGTAGGTATGTTTACAACAATAATTATAAGTTTAGCGAAACATTTTATGTTAAAACCTCATTAAAGTTGTGAACACATCCCTTCTGAACTTTCGCATTTGTCAGACTGAGCAAACATCCTAACTAAACCGATGAAGTTGGGTCGGTTAACTCGGGAGCGGAAGTTCGTACGGCAGAACATCAAACCAATGGGGCTTGCTGTGGACCAACAGCAAACAAATAAGCGTAGGTACTATAAAATACCAGCGCTTAATTGGACATTCTCGATAACTTAATTAAAGCTAATAACAGATAATTAACGTACGTTATACTAAAAACAGAGTAAAAGTGTTTTTTAGCTCAAAATATTTCTAGTTGCATTTAAAACCTGTGATTTGACTCAAGTACATCAATACCGATTGTTTACATTGCAATGTAACGTCGCAGGAAAAATAAAAATACATTGATAAATACACAAATCCCAGATAGATGGTGTGGTTAGGCGTGGGTTTTTCTACCCGTCTTTGCGGTTTCTTGTAAATTAATTCACTAGCAATTGTAGGCAAATATAATAATAATGTTATGTCACGAAACGAGTACCTAGATCTACCTAAGTACTTGCCTACTTAAGTAATAGAATAATACTGCAATTTATTTTTTTCCATTCTAAGCGTCCAAGTGCCTGTAAGTAGGACAGGAAAAACGTTTCATAAAGCACGAACAAGTGGATCACAATCTTTTGGTTTCATTTTTCAGGTCATTACTCTTGCAGCGTCGCAAACCAATGACATCGAAACGCAAAAAAGACTCAATGGTATGGCAAAATGAAACAAAATTTGTGTTTTGGATACGTTGTAAATATAAATATTGTCAGCTCTTTTATTTGAGTATCTCATCGGAAAGCTCGAAATAACTCGGATTTAAAGTTTTCTAAAGCTCGTGATTAAGTTCCCAGGGGTGCTGAAAGGATGAATGGGCAAATGGAGAACTTTGAAACTCGAAAGCTGTTTAGAAACTTAATTCTGTATCGTAATAATACTGTTGGGTATCTATCTTGAATTTATGCGGGCGACTGCTATTTATTATACAGAGTGACTTTATTTCATTGGAGATGTTCCAGGGGGTGAAAGGACTCATGAATATGTACATCTCTTACTATTGAATCAACTCTGAAATATGAGTTCAGTGTTTAATTTTTTTCAATATGTATTAGACTTTTCTCTGATTATATTAGACATAATTAAACATAGAGGACAGCTTTTTTATAAGTAAAAGTTGTTCATATTCATGAATTTAAAGTCACCTCGTACAAGCATAATAAAACATTATGTGCATCTCTACGAATAATAAAAGTGCAGAGGGCAAGTGTTCTGGGCTGGAAGTGGTGGCCAAAATGTAAGTAATCAAAAATCTACAAATTCAACCAACAACCCAACGTACTCTTTGTTTAATACAGGCTCCAATGTCAGATTATTATAAATCTCTCTCCGCACTGGCCTGCTTAAATTCTTCTTTTTTTCTGTGTTTCCGAACGCATACAACCCTAATCTCTTCAAAATTAGAGTGAACAGGCTTCTTCTGGGTAAGCTCGCTCCATCGTCGACTTTGTCTCTGTCATCTATGACCTAGACTAGAGTCAAGAGCAAACCCAAATTAAGTTAAAAAAAAAAATTGCAGTTTCCAAAATACCAAGATCGAATATCCTCACAGAAACAAAATGCGCCAACGCAATAGATTCCTATCAATTTATTCCAATTGTTTTAGCGCCTTATTGAGTCTAGCCAATCACAGAGCCCGATTAACAGTCGTGATTTAGCAATCTGCCCGTGAACCCCGTCTGCTGCCATTTGGCAAGTTTGTCACAGCTAAAGATATTTGCCGAGACATTTGGCATTGCATTCTGCACCGCAGATAGACGCGTATGTTATGCAACACACGATTGGCACTCACTAATAGTTTTTATATCTTAAAAGGGTCTTAACTTTGGCTGGGAGATACTCCTATCTCCCAGCACAATGAATATAGTCACAATCCGTACTAATATTAGTACGGATTGTGACTATATTGAAGTGACTATAAATGCGAAAGTAACTCTGTCTGTCTGTGTGTTACGAAATCACGCCTAAACTACTGAACCGATTTAATGAAATTTGGTACAGAGATAGTCTAGAGCCTGAGAAAGAACATATGCTACTTTTTAATGCGATAAAAGAGCTGTAAGGGGTTGAAATAGGGGATGAAAGTTTGTATGGGAGTAGGTATGCCATTATTGAAGATAAAACTATGAACTTTTGTATTTTGGTACTTAATAAAAATAGATAAACATTTATTCAAGCGTTTTTAAAATATCTTGCATCATAATTAAAAATAAAAATGGCTGACAAAGTAACTATTCCACGCGTACGAAGTCGCGGGCAAAAGCTAGTACATACAACCATATCTCTATCTCCATACGGCTGTCTAGTTCGATCCAGCCCGTCCCTAGCTGTCCTCCCCCCAGCGACGCCCTAAGCCGAGGCCCGTACCCCAGTGCCCGCGAGCGTGTAGTCGCTTAGTTTGTAAGTTTTTTATAAGCCCTGGCTGGAGGTTTTATCATATTAAGGCCACCACAGGCACACAGGCAAGCCCGGTTAAGCAGACGACAACCTTATAGGTTGAACTGTGAGACCCAACTCACAAAAAAAAAGCCATACGTACCGGCTGTATTGTGCTAAAATATCGCATTTCAAGCGGATATGTTTTGTTCACGCCAACAATTGTAGCCTGTGGATATTATTGGCGTGAACTCGATATCAACTCTTGCCGCTTCTCCCAGTTTATTTGAGTTGAAGCAAGATGTCTCCTTCTAAACTTCGTCACCTTTCTGACCTTATCATCTTTCACATAATCCAACCATTTTTTCTTTGTCGTTCACTACTGTAATTTCCAAAATCCAAAATAGCCTCTAGATACTTTCTTGCTCTTATCCCAATTTATTGGTATTGGGGTTAGTGCAACATGTCTTCTTGTTCTTCCATACTTCTGTATTACTCGTATTTTCATGGTCTTGTTGGTTTACTCCTATTCTTATAATGGCTATAAGAGTCTCCGTTGCCATTAAAAAAGAAAACTCAGGACATTTTCATAATTCCGAGCTACAACTTGACTTATATGTCACCGGAAAATGGCAAACTCTCGATAAATTGTCAACTGCACATTTGGAATACTTTTTTACGCATCCAAGTTTGATATTCTATAATCTCTCGAAGTCACTCCGAAAAATTGTGGACTGACATAAAATGGCGACTAATCAGAGCACAACTCTACAACTTATCCTTTTCCGTGTGATAGATAGTAGGTAAACCTGGAAACAAGTCTCTCATTGGTCTATTCAGAGAAAACAAAGACCAATAAGGGTCCAAGTTTCCAATTTAACTATCACACCAAAACAGATAAATTGTAAACCAGAGAGCTGATTGGTCGCCATTTTATGTCAGTCCACAATTTCTCGGAACGCACGAAGATATTATAGAATAGAAGATTTTAATTCGTATAATTGCAGAACAAATGTTCATTTGACAATTAATCGAGAGTTTTCAATCTCTTAAGATATTTTGTAATCTTACGTAGTTTGCAATTATCCGGTGACATATAAAAAGCAACTAGCATTTTGTTGATTCAGTCCTTGCGATCAGGTGTTATTTTTTTTCCTCAAAATTATATGGTCGTATAGTTATCCAATATCATATAATATGTAGGTCTACATATTATAATTAATTTTCCTTCTTTATAATAGTTTATGAAAAATGCTTTGCAATAAAATCAGAATGCTTATAATTTACGAACATCGATAACGATTATTTTATAGAAGCGCGCAGTGTGCCAATATTTGCTAACCAGCATAATCTTATCAATAACATATCGTAAAACTGCAAATATTATGCGGTTGCTAACACAATTCGACATCCGTTGGTGCAGAAAAGTGAAGTGAAGTCTAGAAACTGCTATTCAATATTCAGGTCTCCATTCACGATTATTTTTTTTGGATTTTGTCCAATCCAAGTAATATATGCAATATTATGCCAGTATGCTAAATAGTTCACAATTTAAGTATCACCTATTATACCACAAATAGTCATGGTGCTATCCAACAATGTTATTCTAACTCACTTTACCATCTTAAAGATAGAAAATAAACCAAAAGACTGAAATGTATAAAATTGGCACAAAATCTTCGCATGAAAATGTTGAAATGAAAGATAGAGCCAGAATTTTGGCAACGTACGTTTAATGTAACTGTACACCAGTGTCATTGCCAATGGACATACGACCTTTTGCAGCCACAGGTTATGCGCATAACGGCACTAGTGCTGTCCACAATGACTGCTATTGCTACAGCTATTGTGTGGAGGTTATGCTGCTATGCTGCGCTGCGTAGAGTAGGTAAACGGCTGTCACGGACAAAGATATTGTTAGCATTGTGACACACGCATTGTTAATTGCATTCTAGGGCACAAGGCTTGCATAGATGTGCGTCTGCGACAGTTATTCTTTCGGTCATTACTCCTGTTGCTAGTCGTGAACAAAGACTACCTGTCTTGACTTAAAGCACGCTTAGTTCAGCTTATCTCACCACCGATCCTCGCGGTTAACTGACAAAACCGTATCTCCTCAATTGACTAGCTATTTATGTATATTCCTTTGTGCGAAAGGCATGTCAAAAACGAGGAGTCAAGAATGTTTATCAGAAAATACATTTGCTGCATCAGTACTCTCTCGATTAATTCGAAGAAAACTTTCGATAAAAGTGGCAGTATCAATAATTGTTATTGGGACATTTTCATTAAGTTAAAACATCAAAGGCTATACTGGCAGTACTATATATCAGCAATAAGTGCACGTGTGAGTGGCACGCTCATTAGCAGCTGTCACGCGATCAGTTTCATTAATTAAAGTTGTATTTGTAACTGAGGGATACACGAGAGTAATGCGTAAATAATGGTGGACATGGGTTATGTCGGTCATTCACGCAGTTGACGGGGATCAGTGTCAACAACAGCTTTCTGTAAAAATCAATATGGATGAGATGTGTGTTGAAATTTTATTTAATAGCATAGTCTAGGCACTTGAATAAATTCTTAAATTCACTGACAGATATCGCAAAGACTAAACTAAGGAACGAAAATACATCCCCAAGAGCATTTAAATAGCGACTGAAAGTGTAAGGAGGTTTACCATCTTTGCCGATGGGATGTACCAACGGGTACACAGCTTGACTATATATAAGCTTAAGACAACAGGGTTTCCAATATATTATGATCATCCAAACTTCGAAAGGAAACCCACTGAACCGAGATGAAACCGAGGTACGGTACAAAATATGTGTAGTCTACATGGGTATATAGAATACCTCGTTTGGTATTTTCCTAAAATTTATCTAACAAAGTACGACCATTTGTTACGAGCTGTTGGCCCCAGAGCGATCATTTACAAAGCGTAATGAGAAGGCGTTGCTATACAGCGCAGTATACCTACGAGTATTAAGTGACTTATTAAAGAGGTAAGCGACCAACAGGTCCTGCCCACAGGGCGTGTGAAGTGAAGCCACAAATTGCCCACCAATATTAATTATCCACCTTTTAGCTTAAGCTCGACTACCGGCCAAATGTCAGTCGGTGTCAGACACAGTTCGTGGAAAAGTAATTAAAAGGGATAATGTTCTTCAAAAATAAAAGCATAAACAAACTTGGTATTTGAACCCTAATTTGCATAAAGAATTGTTTGTTCCAAGAATTGGGTAACCAAGTCATTTATAATCCTTATACGTTCACGATAATCATCATAAAGACCAAAATGGATTAGCATCGGAATGTCTTAAAACTATGCTTAGACGGACGTTTTTGCAAAGATAGTGATCGTATTTTACAACTATAAAAGTAGAACTTGGAGAACGGTATTGTAAAAGGCATGGTTTATTTCTGCTAATGATTTGTTTAAGCATTAGCTTTGCATCGTCAAGTATTTTTGCAGACTAAGTGGCCGACAAGACTGAAGACAATTTTGTCAATGCTATATAATGTTGAAAAATAACGGAAGACAAATTGTAGTCGATACTAAATTTTCTTGCGGCACATCCGTAAAAGCACTAAGACGTAATAAAGCTGCCACATAAAACAAATACGGAGCAAGAAGTTATGTAAACAAAGTGAGTTTTATTTATATTTGAAGCTCGTGAAGACTAAATACTTCGAGTATGTTTGCATCGCTTTTAAACACTTTAAAGATAACAGTTGGAGTTTTAATGGTACTTTTAAGAATGATTAGGTTTTATTTCTGACGACTTACCTCACACATTTGCAATTGAAACAGTCTCCTCTCCTTCTCCATTTCATCTGCTATCTCTGCCGGAGTCACCTCACTTCGGATGAGACCGGCTTCCTTCGCCTGCGATTTCTTCTCCTTCTCAATTTTCAGGTACTTGGACTCGTAGTCTTTGGACGCTTTGTCGAACGGCCTTTTTAGGTCCCCCTTGACACCCCGCAGGTCACCTTTTAGAAGACTATCGACCGGAAACATGACGATGTTGTTTATATTTTGCATCTGAAACAAGACATTGGGTTTAATTTTTTTGTAATTTGTATCTGTCCTAGTTTTAGTTCTACACGTGGCCTATACAGGTTGAATTTTAAAAGTGTGCGAAATCCGAAACTATGAGGAAAATCGAAAAACCCCGAAAGGAGTCCCGAGCCCGATTTTGATGAAAAAAAAATGCATTATTGGATTTTTTTTAAATCGGCTTTCCAAGCCAGGAATCTAACCGGTTGATTTGGAAAAAAGAAACACACTGTATTATTAACACAACCCAAGTGTCGCCACTTACGATCAAATTCTGGGAAGCAATAAAACATGGCAAACTAAAGGAAAGTGCTCATTTTTAACAAATTTATTGACTTGGAAAACCGATTTTTCAACAATTGGAAATTTGGATTTCTTTTAGTTCGTGGTTACATGAAATCTATTTCGATTCGTCTGCTGTCTATCTCAGTAAATGATGGTAATAAGATCTGTGAGTCACAGGTCTTGTTACAATCACAGGCTGCGACAACCATCTAAGTGAGCTCTCGTCTAAAATTGTGCTCAGCGTATTACTGTTGCACAATATCTGCATTCCTAGAGTCATTTACCCGCGATATGTTGCTTCACTAGCGCAGTTTTGACAGACAAAACACTCCACTAGGTTGCAAATGCATCGCCCGAATAGGCGCCAAACGTCGCATCGTGAACTGAATAATGATGCCAGTTGAGAAACCCTAATATGCATTTGGATATGACTACGTATCATATCATTGGCAGAAGAATATTCAAAGTAGACCTTGACCTCAAATGTAATTACTAGCATTCATAGTTGAAAACTATAAATACATTTTATAGTAAGTACGCAACTACATCACAACGACCGTTCGGATCAATTACGTGAGAACAGAACATAATGAGGCATGCTACATAATTAAGAACGTCAGTCACAATAACGAGTGAAGCAGATAAAGTAATTACACAGATGAGAACAAAAAGTCAACACGCTATATGGAAACCCCGTTCATGGAGGGCCGATTATGGAATCAATGAAGCGAATGCTTTGACAGACGAGACTCGGGAGGCAATGAGGGACAAAGGGTTGATGGACACAATGAAACCCTTCCTGAACACTGTTGCTGGTCATTGAATGTTCCGCTAATTATAACGTGACAGGGAAACTGTGGACGTTCACGTTTAATTTATTGCGAGACGCGAAACATCGTAAATCTTTATATGTAAACGGGTTAACGTTTTCGAAGTTCCAAAACGTCAACATATAAATAATGTAGTAACACGTGTCACTTAATAATGTAACGTTGTTTAGGTAACAGCAAAACATGGAGGGCACTGACTACTAGTCTTTAAGTCCAACAGGTTACTGATGTATGAGTTCAAAGCGGTTTTGTTGAAAAACTAGGAATACTCCGATTAAGGGAGAAAACCGTAACGACCGGTAATACTACGATTGGTTATAATGAAGCAATGAATGTAACACTTGACAACCTATAAATAAAAGTAGCTAATGATTTTTCAGAAACAAACAACGCGTTAACTATGCAAATGATGCTTGCTCTAAGAGCAATTAGTATTATTTTACAAAAGGTTTCTTATTACGTCACATGAAAACAAGGATACTCCAGTCATTGGAGTTTCAATTACTTCAAAGTCCAATTGCTAAGGACCAAATATTCCAATTGCCGGAAAGGAAAATGCTGGATAACAAAAAATCGATTACCGCGATAAATTCACTTTCGACAAGGTTAATCAATTCAGCGAATGTGTCGCACATAGCTGCGGGCTGGCTGCAATCAGCGATCTCGATAACAACTCGATACTCGGACACAATGTTATCCGCACGCGATACTCCCGCCGCGGCACGTCACAAACACGCTCGATTAAACGCGAAACGCTTATCTGAACGCAGAATTGAATTACCACAGGTTTCGCTTTCCGCGTTCTGTGAAGTTGCACAAGTGTCACGGGATCAAATTCTAAGGGCAGCGTGAGAAATATTGAGTCAATGAAACTTAATGCTAAGACGAAATTGAATCCATAACCCATTCAAATCCCATTTGGTAAAGCTCATTTTCAAGCTAATATTTACATAAATTATGTTTCGATTCTCTTTTGACATAATAAATTGATGAAGCGTGACGAATGTGTGATTAATTTCATTGATACACTGAATGTTATCTCTAAGATAATTTCTGTGAATAGGTATCGATTTCATTATGTCAACAACATTACATATGTGGGTATATCATTTGATTATTTTATGAATGGAAGGGAAATCTCATTTGGTTCAAGTAGATATTCAAGAATTCCACCTTAAAACGTTTAGTACTGAACTAAAAAAAAAACAGTGCGTGCGTTCAAATCAATGTGTTCGATTGAATTGTTATGGGAATGATCAGAAGCAGTCAGCAGGAATTTTTTGTTGGGGATCATCATTATTTCTGCCAAAAGACGTCCACTGCTGGGCGTAGGCCTCTACCAAGCGTCGCATCATAGATCGATCCTGTACTTCTCGCATCCAGCGTATTCTCACGGCCGTCACCGGGTCATCAGATCACCTTTTGGCCACCCAAACTTACACTTTCTGACCTTTCGCTGGCCACTTCAAAACCTTTTGGCTCTATCGACCATCCGTTCTGCGAGGCATGTGCCTTGCCCACTACCACTGAAAGTTTTATAAAAATCCACTTTATAATAATTGAGCGAACAAGATGTTTAACTTTAATAAGGTGTTAACACAACTCATTACATAATTAACTTCAAAACAGACGTCAAAACTAATTAAGTACAAAATGGGTGCAAAGCGAACGTTTTTGCTGTACTTATTACGCAGTGTAACAATGATCATTGTTCGGATTGAGAGCAACGAGAGCACGTGCGATCCGTACGCTTTACTATATTGTATGGTAATTCAAAGTCACACGCTAAAACACCGGTAAACCGTAAAGCATTATGTTACTCATACTAGTAATGTTTATAGTACTTTTTTCCCCATGATGAGGTAACTCGCGGCTTATAGAGAACGCTGAACTACTTTTGCGGTTGATCGGACAAATCTACTAATCAGAAAATGTTGATGGGTTACGCCACGGTAACACCATCGCCCTCAGCCACAAATATATGATACAGACGTGCATATTTAGAATGCCATAGCACTGGTAAGAGCGTAAGATTTGTTTTATACCAACCCCAATCCAAAATCCAAGTGATCACACCTTTGTTATCACAACTTTGTTTTTCATTCATTTTAAAATCATTAACATGCGTCAATGATTTTATTACGATACGAATTTTTTAGTGCAGCTATTCAAAATTCACCAGAAATGGCCCATGAAGTGTATTTTTATTGCAATCCTTTTGCATTAGCATCAAACTGCTTAACATACGAATGTCCCAAATAAAATTAACTTTGGATCAAAGCTTAAACATTTGATCTGTTATATGGGTATAGGTACCTAATAAACACGATACTAAATTGTAGGTATTGTAATTTGTACCCAATGAAAACAAAATGTTCAAAATTTAATTTTGCCCCATTAAGACAAACAATGAGTAGAAAAACAAATGAAAACGTTACCGGAAGAAAGAGGAGTTCCAGAACTAATTTCGTGAACATGAAGAATTAATTTCAACTATGACGCTCAACTTGAGCAGCTTCCCAGTAGATTCAACTCTCGTTGATTGCTTTGAAATTAAACAAAAGCGAAATGAACTACGCAAAACCAATACTAAGTACCAACAATCCCACAGTTCATTTAACTCCATTAATTGGTAGGGAGCTCGATTACATTATTTACAATGCTTCAATATTCTCACTGGAAAGCATGAGAGTGCATCACCGCTAATGCTATTGCAAGATAGATAGAATGTGCACTCTAGACAAAACCGTTTTACTACATGTAATCAAGTTAGGAACAAGAGTATCACCCTCTTGCGAATGTATGAAAAGACCGACAGCACGAGAATCGTGTCCTACATATTTGATAATTTGATCAAACACTCTTGTCGGAAATAATTAATTAATTAATTCCCAAATGAGTAACGAGGTGTAAGGACTTGAAAGCCGTTGATTAAGGGCTCGTAAATAAATCAAAAATGAAGAGGCCTCCGAGCGCGTTTATCTGATCAAATATTTATAAAGAGAGATACAACAAACGAATAAAACAGTAGAAATGAATGATCCTCTAAGCGAGGCAAATGGGCAACGTTTGTAATTGAACTCATAATCCAAAACACGAGCAAAGCCTTTTGGGATTGATTTTGTACATTAGTGAAATTGCGTTGGTCATTTCGATACGTAAGTGCGATTCTGTAAACCTCGCACCGTGAATGCTTAGGTGAAGTGATCAATGAAATAAACTGTCAATCCATGCAAAAAAGATGGAATGACATTTCACTTCGTGGTCACTTCACCTAAGTTTACACGGTGAGAGCCAACTTCACTATGGCGGAAAATTATCAGAGAATCACGTCGCTGCCATATACGTAGTGATGCTGATGATAAATCATAAGAATGGAATCCACATTCAACGGTATTTGTGTTAATGTTTGATGAATGGATATCATAACATGACATGAATTCCGCACAAAGCACGAAATTGTTGTTATACGCCGCTCATAAAAGTTGATTGTTCAGACAAGTATGCGAATAGACCAGACAAATAGCCCCAGCTAAGGTGACTTTAGTCATACATTATTATGATTACTGTAACAGCCACAATTCGGAGTGGTAAACGGAGCGGAGAGCGGCAATCTCCTCATGCGAAACGCGACAAGTTGTCGAGTCATCGGTGAGTAATTCCGGACAAGTTACTTTGGAACGATGCAGTTTCATATAACCCATAAAACAAGAAACGAGAAAAAATATACTCAGGTGTTGGTACACTAAGAAAATCGAACAGGCTTCATATACGCATTATTATCGTTTGAAGCCGTATATGAATTACGTGCGTGTGCAGGCATAAATGGTGACAAGTTGTTATCCCATTGTCTTCGGTGTCGAACACGCCTCTTTTGAGCAGAATTTGTTCTTGTTCTAAGATTGTTTTGCCATGTTTTGCTGTGGTATTAACTTTCGAAGTAACACAAAGAAAAACATAGCCACAATACCCTCCAACCTCAGAAATCAATGAATATCTCCGAATACAATCAATAAGAAACGGAGCCCCTTTCAATTCTAATCCTGTTTGCAAGCCTTTGAGAAAAGCTTCCCTTAATAATTTAGAATGAGATTCCAATATTTTAGAACGTTTTATTTCAGATATTTCTTGGAAAGCAGCAGAAAGCATCATCAATAGTAGGAATTCAATTACTTGAAAGGAAGATTGCTTACTGCGTTTCATAAAGCAGGGTAAAATATAACTTTACACACGATCAGGGAGCTATGAGGAAGGACAAAGGAGCAACATGTCAAGGGCAGGTCGAGGATTCTGCGCAATAGAGTTGGGGGTTCGGCACGTATTACAACAACTGCAGAAATGGAGCGAGGTTGGACCCTTGTTGAAAATTGTGGTTAACTCTGAAACTATCAAGGTAGAATGGAAAATTGTAGTAGTTTATACGTATTCCTGTGGAGTATGTACCGGTTTTATACCGGAAGGTTTAAGTCCTTGCAAAAGTACAAACAAAGGATTTTCCTTTGTTGTTGTGGATTTTGATTGGCCAATCACAAAAAGTAATGAAATAAGGTGGGTCAGGTGGGTTTTTAAAATTTTCACCGATGGAGACAAATCTCAAGCATAATTATACTCTCTTTGCAATCGTTAAAAAGAAACATACTTACATTACAGCATGTTTTTTTTATGGAAATTATCGGTTGCTAACAATTTCCACGACCTATTTAGGTTAGTAGCTTGAACGAATGTAAATATGCTGATTAGTAAAGTAATTACAACCACGAATAAAACCGTAAACGTTTCACAAAACAGGATTTGGTTTACGAACTTTACGATGCAACATCAACTGTATTTACTGACTAGCAACATTAGGCAGGTCGTGTCATCACCCTGACCCATTTACAAGCAAATCTGCTGTGCGCCTACGCACCGGTATCTGCGTCAACCGTCAGTTATCGCACGTTTCAAACTCAACGTTTAATAGCCTCGCCTTCCAAGAAGGACGATTCGTTAAAATGCTAACATGAAGATCTAATTACACTATTTATAGTATGAGGTAATACCGGGATTATTTTTGAAGCACGTCCATAAAGTATTGCTCATCGCAAAAGAGTAGCATTCAAACCTTGTTAGCCTGGGTTGATTATGACTTGCTCCAAGATTAGCAGTAAGATACAGCCCTTATTAGCACACAAATAGTTCATTGAGAATAGTGATCTTATGCCGATAAGGTTGCCCCAGCTGGTGAAGTTTATTTATGTAAACCACTAAATAGACGAGCTATCCAATAGGTTGAAGGACACAACATCAATTACGAGAGAGGACTGATTAATGTCAGCCTGATAATAGATTTTATACAATGCTCTGTTATTGCGACGATATCGATGTTCAATTAATTTCATACGTGCATTAAATGTGTAGCAAAGTCAATAGTCAATAGTCAAAGCATTTATTTCAAATAAACCATTATCAGGTACTTTTGAATTGTCAAAGTCAGTCCGTCAAAAACATGAAGCTATTTGCACGTTCGCAAGCGTAGATCTCTATGGAGAAGAACGTGCAAGAAACTCCACGGACACTCTTTTAAATCATTTTATGTTTACAAAAATCCTGGTTACATAAACCTTGTTGCTTCTATATATGAGAACAATGTAAAGAAAGAANATTTACCTAAACCTCTTCCTATACTGTCTGAGAACATAACTGAATGACCACTTTTCACAGATGAAATACCACAAATCTCAGGCTGCTCAACTTGAGATAAATCCTGTCCAAAATCAATATTAACTTGTTTAGTGACACATTCTTGAGACAAATTCTCTGTCTGGGACGGTACCTCCGTTGCCTCAGGCTGGACAGCATCAAGGTTTGATACTGTCTGGCAAGTACACTGACACATGACCAACTCATTAGCAGCAAGAATGTGTTCTTTTATTTGGTTCTGAGATTGTACATATTTACTATTAAGTTTGTTCAATGAAGCATCAAGTACCTTTATTTCAGACTGTAAGTGCTCTGTATCAATTTCATATATTTTTATGCTGTCTTCTAGTTTAATTTGATAATTATTTAATTTACTAATCAGGTCAACACGTTCTTTCCGGAGTTGAATATTTTTGGAAAAGTGTTTTTGTTGCTTTTTGTATTGATAACATTTTTTGATAATTCTATTTAGTTTTGCATATTTTTTTAATTTATTATGACTAGCCTTATAACTACAGTTCTGTTTCAATAAGGAATCTTCAGTTAGGTCAATTGTGACTAAGGAATGAGGATTACAATTATTATTAGAACTAAGTAATTCGTTAAATAAGTGGTTAGTTTCCTTAACCTGAGTACTTTGTTTTTCATTTTGCAATTTGATAATACAATAACTAATATAGGATAATAAGGATAGGATAATAAATAACTTGTATCAAAGATACAAGTTATAAGACTTGTAAAAAATAACCTTTATTTGAGAACGTGTCATTAGTCAAAATAAGATCCGAGGAAACAGCAGAAGAAATATCAGCAATCAGAAATTGCTTTAGAGAAAGCGTCATCGAGAAGCAATAAATCAGTAATGAAATAGTCGTTTTTCAATTAATTTTGAGTTATGACGTTTAAACGAGCCTATTCCGTCTGCGGACTTATATTCGAGGTCCTCTCCACAGCGAGATGTTCGCAGACATCCGCCGCAGGCTCCCTCAATAGTATAATTTCCGCTTGCTGTTGCGACGGATTCTGATTACTTTGAGATCGAGGGTTGACGAGCGACATGATATTCTTGTATAGATTCTCACTTTGTCAAGTTCAGACGTTTTGTTGATAAGTCGTTTCAACAGTCAAGCACAAAACACTACAAAACAAAGCAACGACTTCAATACAAAGTCTTAAGACGATATTGCAATTGAAACAATCGTGCTCTCCATAATACATTGTGGTTGCAAACATGATTTCTTTTCAACCACATGAAGTTAATAATGGGTTTTACTTTTAACAGAAAATACTCTCTATTTTCTTTACAAGAAAGCCATGGAACCTTATGAAACGTGCGACATTTTAACTTTCTACAGGCAACCGTAAGTTCAACGTTCCAAATCACGTATGTATGGTTCACCATCATAGGTTCCGATTTACGCCATGTTGTGGTTTGTTTTCTTTTCTTTTATATCTTTATAACCTGTCTTCGCATTTACGAAAGATTATAAGTGAAAGCTTATCTAGTCATCATCACTTTCACTGCCAAGGATATGTTTATCAATAATAATTATTACTTTGTTTATGTTTAAAATTAAAATAATTTGAGGTTATTTTGGCTGGCATGCCACATTCTAGCTCGTAAATATGTATGATGTCGGTCGATGACCGTATTAGCTACCGCTTCGTGCAAACACATACAATCTGGGACACTGTATGCTTGTGAACTGGAAAATTGTTTTAACTTTAAAATCAAATACATAATATCTCATTTTAGTAGTTATTGCGTTCGAATATGGAAATTAATTTCAGCACCAGAATATTCCAATTTATTTTGATTGGTTCACGTACACTTCCAATTACAGCGTTTGAAATGGTTATCACTACTTTTTTTATGCAAATTGCATTTCCAAAACCCCAGAGTCTTCAGTTCAATTCAACTATAAAACCAGCAGCATGTGGAGATGTTGAATGCATTGAAGCAAGTAATGATTAGAAAACGAGCGAATTTCTTTCTTAAATTGTATATATGCAGTATTTTCTCTCTGTTCATTTCTAAAGGAAAGTTAATTTATAAAATCTGCATATTTTTGACCTGGATTAGATTCTACTAAGTTGTTTTTGTATGTGATGTGATATTTTACAAAGGAAAGTGGAACATAGTTTTACGATAATATTCTTTATTTATATTATTAGCAGAGCAACTCATTGATATATTCTATACAAGCTGCCTAGCTGTCCCAAAAAACATAAATTTTGGAGAAATGGATTATCTAATAAACCCTTCTACATAGACAAGTTCTTAGGGACAGCGTATTATTTGTCAGGTCTTCTACCCCTCTTTCTGGGTTCCCTCATTTTGTCTCAAGTCTATATTCCTAATAGGGAGTTGATTCTAGTTTATATAGTGTATTTTCAACATACCAGTGTCTTCATGAGTGCAGACAGTTCTTTGGTGACGACAGCGAACTTAAAGAATGCGGCGCCGATGTCTGGCTCCGAGTCTTTGCTGAGGGCGTTCCCTCCCAGCCGCTCCAGCGCCCGGGAGAGGTACATCTCGTTGTCCACGTGAGCTACATACAAACAATTGAGGATTAAGACCAGTAATGCAATACGTTACGAGAATAATTCAGAATGCCAACCGATATTTATAAACAATCTAAGCCGGCACGTGCACGATTTCAATATCACAAACATATTAAAACCAATATTTACTTATAGGTACCTAATTGAATAAAAATCACAATGAGCAAAATGGGTCTGACTCAAACCAAACAGAAGGTGAACAAAGGATGAGGATAAAGAATGAAAATGTAGCCAATATAATTAACTAATCGCGCAACGCCATCACAATTTTCTACCAATGAAAAATTCAGTTTCGCAAAGTTTCTAGGTTGTTCGACAGAGTCGTTTCATCTTCCTTGAGCCGTCGGACATTTAATTAGTTTCCCAGTCGGATTTACTCGGTAGCTATAAAGAGAAGCGCCAGTAAAGTTAGTTGCGATTAACTGCAGCTTATTACTCGTCCACTGCCGTCGCCCGTAAGTGCTTGGTATTTCATTGCAAGACTTTTATTTGATCAACAAAACCTAAGGTGATCCATGCTCGTAGCCAGGGATAACCGCTCCATAAAAATAAAATATTAAAGGGTATGACCGCTGCGAAATTGGGATTTATTTACAGCTGTTGCTGACTTGTTGCTACGAAACTTTGAAATGGATTCCCGGGATTGGAATATCACTGGTCACTAATGATGGGTCCAGTTAAAAATAAACATAAAATAAAGGTAGCGAACTGATGAGTCTCGGAGGTCCGTGTCGCGGCCCACATTTGCCTAGCTCAATCCCACCGACGCTTTTTGAATATTAAATGGCAAAGCACAGACCTCACGCCATTCAATTTCTCCGTGGAGCTCTTCTTTAACCTTCCACTTAATATGAGGTTTACATAGCCTCGAGCTGGGTTTTCGACAAACTGATCGCCCAAATTGCCAATAACAAGGGATTTTAACATTAAACGAAAGTGATGTCGTTGCTTGTAACAGTAAAATTTAATTCCAAGTGGATGCATGTGAGCTCATTGTTATTGTAAAGGCTAACTCCAGTATTGTATAGACAAATCATGCAACAAACGTTTCTATAACAGTGTGGAGACTTGGAAAGTAAGCAACAAAATGCTGACCAAAACATTATCGCCCGTGTATAGTTGGATACGTTCCAGGGAATGCGTCCTTCCATCCATTAAGGTTTTACAATAAGTAGGTAGGTGCCTACTTGGAACTGTGAACATTGTAGTAAGTTTTAGAAGATATGTAGATGTGTGATCCTACCTTTCCGAGAAAAAGATAATGTTTGAGAATCATCTTACATTAGAGGGATGGCCAAAGTACTTGACCCGACTGATTCATCAAATCGGACTACTTGCTCTGCGTCTCTAAACAACTGGTACTGGACAGAAGGTTTCCTTTGCGACGTAGGTATTTGTTAAGAACTTAAAATCCCGATCGTCTATTAGTAAAAATCAAAGTAAAATGGTATAAAAATCAATGAAACCCGTTTTTCTGAATTTAAGGAATTTCTAGCCATAGACTGTAAAATAGTGAGACTCAGACATGTGAACGAAGTAGCTGGTAAAGTGCTAGTCTTCCCTAAACCTTTGCATCATTGTGTAGGAATGTTGGTGTTTTTGATTGGTTGTTTTTGCAGAGCGCGTGCTCGCGGAGCGCACGACCTTGCCAGCTGCGCCGGCGCACAATCCGAACTCGCACGACCAGTTCCGAGCGTTCGGCTTGCTTGACGCGGCCCGCGGCGCAGGCGCTAAACAAGACCACAATAAACAAACCCAAGCACGCGATGGAATTGCACTCAATAAACCTGTAAGTACTTACAACTTGGAAAAAAACTAAAACGTTCTATTTATAAACGCGGCAGAGCGGCTGCGTGTGAAGAATAGAGCAGTCGAGAACTTAAGTGGATTTAATCTCATTCAGGTTATTTAAATAGAGCTGCTTCGGGAAACTGCATCACTAAGTAGTTTATCATTTTAAAATAAGACATCCTTTGTGACTTATATGTACGCGTATGTGAGTAAAGAAGATTTATCCGAGTGCAGTAAACACAACTTTAAATTGAGGAAGTACTGCATCGTGTGGATTGGAAATGTTGCAGTAGCGAAATAGCTAGCGCGTGCGCTCACTCCCATATAAAACACGATTCACACTACACTCATAACAGGAAGCTAGCGCAGGTGCGGAGTGTTGAGGTGTTCCCCCATGATATCTCGAATTCCAAACAATAATCTAATATGTCCAGTTGCACCGCGGCCAGCGGAACCAGACGTTCGACCTACTTTCCTTGACAAGTCGCACATGAAGGGAAATTCATTCGTGACCGGCCACCGCGACTCGAATCGGTTAATATTTCAATTTGTATCTGTTCAAATGCAGAAACCGTACTTTGAGAGATGAAAGGAGAATTAAAATTATTTACATTTTGAAACCATACTACAGTTCACACAGTCTTTTCATTCAATGGAAGGACTGGTTCTGCCCTTTCATAATTTGTAAGCTTAGTAACATCGTGAATTGCTGTAGTTTTTACACAAAGACATTTCAATATTTTTAAGCGGCGCTTTTTTATGGGTTGTTTGCTTGGCTGCAACTTATAACGGAAATAAAAGAAATTCGCCGGAACAGGAAGGAATGTTATTAAATACTTGCGTACATTATAAATCAATTTCAAATTATCTAACAAGTGAATGGAAGTGTTTACAAATAATGCATTAATGTCTGTCTGCAAGCACTATTTGTTGCGATATTTGGGTCATTCTAGTTCAGCGGGTTGAACGGCCTTTCGTCCTAGCAAGCCGGTTCTGTGCTCGACCTAAGCTATGCATTAGTAGTTTCTATAGTTTTGAATATTGAGTACCCATTGCACTTTTATGTCTCAATGAGGTAGTTGATTTCGTGTGCACATGTGCAAATTCAAATTTCATGCTATCTGAACTTGCAACTTTTCAATAATGTTTCCAATTAAATGGTTCTCACAATTTGCACCTTATTTGTTTTATGTGCTCCAAGCCGACACTCATTCCTTGCAGCGAGTTTCAGTTTTCAAGTATCGAACTGGAATTTATTTTTAAATTTACCGAACATGCATCGGATATCTCATCTATTCCAGTCTGCTATTCATACCGTATACTTCCTCTATTTCTATTTTTAATTCAGTCTCGTTCTCGTGTCGCCTGTAAAATGCGCCACTACAACCGGGAATAGAAATAAACCTGTCAGAAAGTATATTGTCCGGTTGCCGGCTGTCCCGCACTAAAAGAGGACATTATAGGCTTTAATATTAGGCTAAAAAGATAGAAAAGAATTTCTCATTTTGCATGCTCGTGAAGAGACACTGGTGGGAATTTTTTGTAATCAATTAAATATCTATTTCGTCGTTGCTATGTCTTAAATTAGTAATAACGGTACTGCAGAAAACCAATACACGTCCGAGTTTCCATTTGTTTCATTTGGCAGAGACTTGAGGCGAAGTTTGTTTACTTAGGTGTTTAACGACTGTACTCACCATTGCCAGAGTTGTGTATTGCCTTTATCGCCTTTTTCAACTTCGTTAGGCCATCTCGGTCGAAATCCAACGTCTGTAACAAGATAAAGAAAACATCAGACATGCTCTGTGACGTCAATTCGGCAGAAACGTCCGTTGTGATTGCGAGTTGCGACATTGGATTCGCTCAAAACTTTTTACGTGGACAAGCTGTCACCGGCATAAAGATTCGTTTACAATAGGAGCCACGAGCCATTCAACTCGGTTTGGGAGCACAGCGAACATCTGTCGCCCCAGCCGGCGATTAATCAATGGCCCCCCTGAATTAAGCTATCGGGCCGTACGAAAATAAAACTCGCAACGATTCGGTGCACCTTGACTCCTGTTTGGCTCAAGTGTTCATTTGCAGTCGACCAGAGTGAGCCGAGTGATTGATGTTGATACAGTGCGATAAGGAAACATTATCGAATTTTGTGTCAGTGACCTTTAAAATAAATGTAAATAAAACCAATCTATATTTTTATGAACCGCTGCGAACAAACATTTTTGGATCCTTGACTTGATACGGAGTCCGTTTCAATCGATGAGAACTATTTAATTTATTCATTTGACCTGGCCAATCAGAAATGTACTTTAAAACAAGTACATTTTTGATCATGATAGGTACTAACGATATTGAAAGTTGCAACCGTATAATAAAACATGCATGTCTATGAATTCAACGATGGATTTGATGAGCGTATAACAAACGTAAGCCATAAACTTAAGGGTTAATTAGAGCTATTATATGAGGTGGTAACTGTTATAGTGTAATTGATCATACAACCCTTGTAGTTAAGTTATTGTAGCGCTAACCGTGGCGTGACGAAGTAAACTTACCCGCCAGCAAACATTACCCTGGAAATGACGTTAAAAAATTGTTCAGTGAAATGACCAACTTTGTGCTAAGCACTAGCATTATGCAATGCGCTGTTAAAATTTATTTCCGTAATATTATTTACTTTAAATTAAACTAAGTTTCGTTTAAGTAAACTATGGTTGGTAGCGGGCCATGCAGCGCTGTATCCTAGGGATAATCATAATCACGATTGTGACCCGGACAGCTGCTAATCTGAAGTGGGATGATGATGGTGGGTGGTGATGTCAGATGAGCTGTGGGGTAAACGAACCACTTATTGGGGCGCATTAAATGCTAGGAGAGTCTAACCTGATTCCTACAGAAAAGACTGGCCCCTATGACACAGGCAAACAGAGAACAGGCTTCTGCCCAGCAGTAGAATATAACGGGCTAATTAGACAGATATAGTAGTAACAAGAGGTGAATGTAAATGCCAACTCGTGTCATAAAATCGTACGCAGAGAGCTATTACAATAGGTACCATAGTCCATGATGCCCAATTGTCTACTTTAAAGTCAGAAACGTCCATTCCATAGCATCACCGAACTTACATAATCCGCATTTGTCCAAACAAAGATGATAAGTGCGAGATAACAGAACACAATGAGAATATTCGCTTTCTTGTTCGTAAACGTGACCACCGACGCATGAAAAGTTGCGTAAACCAAATCATCAGACGCACAAAACAAACGTAAGTAATCGTAATCTCTATTAACGATAATAATAAAGCCTCAAATTGCATTGTCACAATTTATGTACTTATAACAATTTTCATATCGATTACGTCATGTATTGTCTTTTTCGTTTCCTTGCAGTGAAGGTAGTCTTGCATAGCAACGATATGCGGCACCTGCATTATAATAACGAACAAGATTACATCTAAAATGGCAGCGAGGCTTGTATGCTTAACATTATACAATATCACGACATAGTATTAATGTACAGCTATTTTTAAACTACGTGCATAGCTCGTGGCTAAATAATAACAGTAGCACGGGTCGATCTTTAAGGTTAAACTACGCTTGCTAGGCAGATGATGATGCATTTGTTCCCCCCCTTCCACCTGCATGCATTTTAGAAACCTACTTCCTTCTCTCAACCTGTATATTTTGAACAGTGTTTGAACCAAGAAACGCCGTATATTATGCTATGCAATCATATGACATGTAATCCCGTGAACGCTAAAAGCCGTCTATCGAAGGAAACAAACGACCTTTAACAGGAATAATCGGCCTTACACATTGCGTCGTCAGACCTATTAAAAACGGGACAAGAGAGTTAATCCTATTAATCATTTTGCTAAAACGTTTAGCATACATGAACAATGTAGCCGCCGGGGCTAGAGCTAGGTGCACAATAGTGGTTGTTCGAGCCACAGACAAACGCCTCCTTTGTTCTGTCTCCAACGAATCGAAATTTCACCTCTCAGTTCTGCACGCTTAACGCTCCAAGATTTCCCAAAATGGGTCACGTCTCTTTACAGTCACTGCGTGCTCTTTATTACCAGCCATCTTTTTTTTAATACAAGTAACATCAGACATTTATCGAAATTAGCTTACACCCATAAAATAGGATCCTCCCAGTTGTAAACAGCTGCGTTTTACTAACTGAAGGGTTAACAAGGTGTTACATTTCCGAAATTTATTGGGCAATAAAATAAACGGTTGTTTAAAATAGGTCGAGTAATTAAAACGACAGTCGCATCTGTAGATAGAGCTGTGACAGTAATAGCAGGACAGTGATTGCTATAGCATAAAGCGTAGGTTTCAGCAAAGTGATGGTAAAAGTGAGTCATCTGTATTGTTACTTAATTCAATGTGCTTTGTAACCTGTAACCAGTTATGTGTCATATACGGATGTGTCTTTAAGATATTTTTTGCAATGAACGGTACTGTATCTTTAATATGAATACCCAGAAGGATACCTGCTTGAATTTGAATGCACATGGTACCTTATTTAGTCTGCAATACAACAACAGCGCCAATTGTACGGACAAACACACAGCGACATTTCGGAGCGCGTCTCATTAGAATCGTCAGCTGCAAAATACATACAGTCGAACATAAAACCTCCTCTTTTTGAAGCCGATTAAAAAGGGTCGCCCATGGTAACTGCGAAAGCGGTTGACCTTGCGTATTTATCCTCAGACCAACACCGAACGATCGAAAAGATTTGCCCAAACCCCAAATTGAAGCAAAACTTTGCGAGTAGAATCTGTGGCATTATTCATCGTGATTCAACGTAATAATTACGCTAATACGATTTCAGGTTTACCAAGGGCGTGCCTGTTATCCGCAACAACTTAAATCCCCCAAGTTACGATTGCCCTATTTACAAATTAATAGAGTTAGAATATTCATATCATGGGTAACGTGTTCAGATTTAACTATCTAAATAAAGTGATGTTTAAAAACCATGTAATCAATATCGGATTTGAAGAGTTACCTAAGTATTCAAAATTGTTAGGAAGTTATAAACTCACAATCTATTACGCGCTAGAACCAGTTGTACCAAAGCACTGTTCGGATAAAACTTTCTCCAGTAAAATGTCCCAAGGGGATCTGAGTATCGGAGAATCTGACGTCGAGTTTTCCGATTTAGAATAAAACAAGAGTTTTATTCTTAGTATATCCATCTACCAGGGTTGCGGAAATTGTAGAGTCGAAAGAGTCACCGCGGCCCTGGAACGCAAAGGGCTTTAGAAGGAACACGGATGGGTTTTAGTCAGGAAGAGTCTGACAAGAAGTCATTTGATGATTTCCCATCGTTAAAAAAAAAACACATCATACAATTTCATAAATTACAAAAATTAGTCAGTAAGAGTCTGACACGCCCTTCCGCTCCACCCAGAGCGGAAGAAGTCATTTGATGACATACCATCCTTAAAAAAAAAAGTAGTGGCTCCATCTCGTCTAGCAACGACAACAACTGATGTTTATTATTACAGGTAGCATACTGAGGAAGTCAAGAACACTTCATCGCACCGACTAAGTATTGGAATCCTGTTTACGCTATCGGATTACCAAAACATATATACATAGTGATCTTAAAACATGTTCGTTTATCCAGGCAGGGAGCTTGTTTGTAAACACGATGAGTTTAATTCAAATTAACACATTAACACGTTGGGCGCCACTTACGCTCCATTTACTGATGAAAGTAAATATTATGTTGTCGTTTAAAAGGTCAGGTGACGCTTCGGGGACAGAGATAACAGAAAAGGACTAAACCCAAAACATAACAAATAATAACTTAATTCATAAGTTACAGAATTAAATAATAAAAAGTAATTCTTGTTAAACTTATTCAAATAAACAGCAGAAGTTTCGTTGCCAACGGCAGCAGGTGTAAGTTCAACTTTGGCACTGGCAGACGCTTTATCTGAACATAGCTTTTGTCTGCGACTTCGTACGCGTTTATTCCATTTTTTTCCCGTTCCCGTATAGCTTTTCTCATGAATGTGGCTATCATATACAAAAAAAAATCCAAATCCGACAGGTAACGTGGAAGGAATAGATTATATCACTGACTATATCTAAATTCGACAGGCACAATAAAAGTGGAAGGCTAGTAGTGGTAATCTAGATATAACAGCAATAATAGTGGACCTGTTCATTTTAATTTCGCATGCCCACTTGGGCAGAAGATATGGCTCAATTGTAACATTCCACCTTATTGTAATTTATACCTACACTAGTGGTTTGCTTTGTGTCTAACGAAAAATGATAGAAATCAATTGCAGCGCTACCTACGGGGCCAATTGTGAATCTATACCATTCTCGAATCCCCTTGAACACACACAAACATTTTTATCAACATCAGTTCAGCCATTTAGGAGGAGTCTAGACATACACACGTACACAAGAAATATATATATTAAGATTCTAGCAAATAAAGAAATTGAATTGATTTGTTCGTTAGTAGGTCACAAATTGCGAGCCCCAGGCAGTCTCAGTTCATATCACTTTTTGTAGGTACCTAAGTATTACGCTGTATTGCGGTCTGTTACTCATTCTTGACGGTGACTTTCATGTTAATTAATTATTATTTAACCAGTTATACACTCATGTACTTGTATTTTATTATTTAAACAAACAATCAAGTTATTACATAGTGTTTAAATCCTCTTGTGACCGGACAAATTGAGTCATTGTTGAATTTTTACTAGCATACAAAATCTGAGTTATAATTGGAGGAATTTTATGATTGTTTTATTTAATGCATCATTCAAAATTGTTTAATGTTTGATTGTAGATGATTTTAGCCCAGGGAAATTTTAAGATCTTGCAGCATTCATGGCGAATTGAGTAAATTACTATGATCTTCCGTAGTTTCATAAGTACAACATTAAATATTTACATATTGATTACAGCAATCGATCATAAACAAAATTTGAGTGTAATAGCACACCCACACTCATTTAAAGAGAAAGTTCATTACAGAATGTACTAACACAGCGAGCAACCACAAGCAGGTACTTTCGCTTTATCACATCCGATCAAGGAACACATGTTATTTTACTCTTCCATAGCCACGAGTGTTTTGCCTTTTTAATACGAATGAATGCCCGCGCCCCTTGGCTACTGGGTTTTATTTATTATGAAACAATGAAAGTCGAAGCCGGTTACGCTAAAGAAATAAGAATGAATTGATAAATTTATTCAGAAATGAAATCCGAGGATGTTTTTCAAGTCAGACACGAATATTATGGTAAAACCCTTGCTCGGCAGGCTCTACGCATACATTAGAATCTTCATGACAGTTTTAAAAGAAATGAGAAAGTTGAGTTGACGACATTCTTACTCTATTTTGTCATATCAGTCTATCTCCAGCACAGTCAACCTGAACAGTATTCTCGATATCAAAATTAAAAACCTTTATGAAAGGAGAACATAAATTCTGCAGGCCAACTTCCGATTAACTTCGGACCGAACAAAATGCACCGAAGTTTTATCATCTCCATTGCTTTTGTCTTTTAAATTGCTTCGTTCAAAGAGACGCAGAAAGATGTTAACTTCTTTTATGTCTTGAATAACGTTCTGCAATTGGTTTCCCCTAATTTGTTTTGCCTGATGTTTTTCTAAAACATTTATAATTCCATGTCGACCGTTGTAAATAGAAAATGTTTTTGTTTATACCTTTCTGTTGCTTCTTGGCGTTTACGGGCTATTCGTATTGTAACTCATTGAATAGGTGCTTATTGTGACTAGCGTGAGGTAAACGACCACGCTCATACCTTCGATGCTCCGTAATCATGATTATCCTCTTTCTTCATTTTATTATGTTCTGTTTTATAGGGTTTTACCTCAGCTTCGTTGAACTCCCTACAAACTTAGAGGCTGATATTCTACAAAACAATATTCAATATCCCAAAGCGAGCGAAAGCAAGATAGCATAAATATCATGAATACGTAAGAAAGTAACAAGTCCCGATTTCATTGGAAGCAAGCAAACGATCAATCATTACAAAGATAGACACAAATAATAAACCGATTGAACATAATTTGCATCGTTTTTCAATATATTTGGCTGGAATGCCCTGAAACATGTGCAAAATTTCACGAAATATTAACCGAGATCCAAGCTGGTGTTCATTAACACGCTTTTATTAGCTTCACCTGTATGTATGTATGTAACCGATCCTTTTGAGCCCGATTTTGCCCTACTTTGAACGATCAGATTTAGTTCAAACTTTGCACACCTGTCAAGGATCGATGACAATGCAAGAATTCAATTAAAATATCCGATTATCCTAATAAGATTCGCCAGGATTAATTAATTAAAATTAAAAAATATTCTAACAAAGCAAAACATTATCCATAAATACACCCTTTTTTATTGTTCACAAAAACACACATATTCTATTTAAATAAACTTTGACAAAAAAAAATTGTTTAAAAAAACAAGTTTTTATAGAAAAATCCAACTAAAAAACAGAAAATAAAATTTTATAAATTTGATTAAGAATAATGTAAAAAAGAAATGAATGTACATTATTGTTAAAAAGCGTGGGGTGCATAGTGTCAATAGTTATAAACATTTTATTGACAGATAATGAGTAGAAGAATCATCGCTTTGATAATATCTTCACTTTAAATGCACCCCACGCTTTTTAACAATAATGTACATTCATTTCTTTTTTACATTATTCTTAATCAAATTTATTAAATTTTATTTTCTGTTTTTTAGTTGGATTTTTCTATAAAAGCTTGTTTTTTTTAGTTTTTTTAAACTATTCTTTTTTATTATTATGATACGTATTTTACGGTTTCATTTTTGTCTTCTACTGTGTCGGTCAACTGTTTCTACTTATTCCTTTTTGTAATAGTTCTTTTCTAGGGTTTTTTTTGTATTACAGCTTCATTGCATTTCAAAGCAGGGCATTTGATACTCAAAATGCGCTATACAAAATCTGAAATTAGTTCTCTCTTCAATGGCACCCCCTGATAGGTACTGAGTGGCTTGTTCACAAAACATATGTCTACCTACTTCCAACATACACGGCTCTTAGGCAGAAGGGTTAAAAGCACTACCTTTTCATAGAAACTTTAAAGTATAGTAACCTACCGTGCTCAAGTGGCCGTAACTCTATCGCAGAGGGCCTGAAGGGGACGAGTCTAATGCATGCTGCCCTACCCGGCATGCATAATCGTGTCTGCATTGCCGTGGATTTAACTACGCTATTATGCTAGAAAACTACTAAATCGGGTATCATGAGAAAAATATTCTCCCACTAGTTAGTACGGTGTGTTCTATGAACAAACCATGAGTCAACTGAAGGACGAATTCATAAAATCCGGCGGTAATAAGCACGCAATGTCTAATAGGAGAAAATTTCAGCGGAGAAGGTTACTTTAACATGAGTAATGTCACAATAACTTGGTAATTTATTCTCGTCATCACCCCGGAGGACAAAAAAATGTCTTAGTTGAACTCTTAACTCATGTTATAAACAAACACCGTAGAGATGAGTCACACGTGATTTTTATCGTCGACCGCATCTCAGATGCTTACTTAGCCGAAGTCTTCGCTATGCACCGCGAGATAGTGGCATTGATGATGACTCATTGGCTGTTGACCTTTTAAGGCCTATTCATACAACGCACTCTAAGGACGAAACCGATAGCTCGACGGTAAATGGGTTAACATTATTCATATTCATCTAAGATTCATCTTACGTTTTGAGAT
Source organism: Mamestra configurata (assembly GCA_002192655.3). NCBI lineage: Eukaryota > Metazoa > Arthropoda > Insecta > Lepidoptera > Noctuidae > Mamestra > Mamestra configurata. Next base: position 468,265 of record NDFZ01005441.1, on the reverse strand, counting down.
TTATTAAAATTTGTTTGTTATTTTATTAGTATACTATAACAAGCAATACACAAAACAACGATACTTATTAATTTACCCTTAACCCTTCAGGTTTGGATACCTCCGCAGTACCTACTATATTACCAGTATCTTCCAGTAAATGTATGCATTAAATTCATCTCGCAACCTTCGTGTATGTAAAGAGCCTTCAGTATACATAATGTACAGTATTATGTACATGGTCTTATGTATAATGTAGGTATAGGTCCTTTCCATTGTCGGTTTCTTTTTTCTCGGAACTCACCGGCTATCCGACAGTGATTAAGCACCGATTCGTTTATTCAATTTGTAGCCAGTTCTTGCTGGCTATAAGCCAAACGTTTTAAACGCACGCAGCGAAATGGTATACGATGCTGAAATTACATAAATTAGTTGTTACTTTAAGACTAGAGGTTTTAGTTTTATTTACTTTTAACCAGAACGTTTCGTAATGTTTTTAAACTGTTCTTTGCGTTGCCTAGTAGGAAAGTGTAAAATAATTTCCTTCGTTTCTCACCGTAATGGGCAGTTGTTAGTGTTTAGCCTCGATTGCAGTGGCTTGAGTGGGCTGGACATACAATCATTTCCCAATCGTCCAAGTATCTAAGCGTCCCTGTCGTCAAAATGTCATCAGCATTCACTGTGCGTCATCGTCGTAACACCTCTGAGCAGAAGATAATTCACTTTTGTCGTGTTTGTAGGCTACACTGCAATGTATCCCACTGCACGGTCTCTTAAGCCTCCATTAGATTATCTGCATACGACATCGTAGTAAGTGAATTGATATGCAAAGGACGTGTTCAATATAGTACGTCTTATTTCATTCCTCTTGGTGTCTTACATTTCATTAATACAGGGTTTATATTGTGACAGGGAATTACTGATATTTAAGAGTGTGTATCGAATTCGATAGCTTCTGGAAGGCCTTTATGAGTAATGATAATGACCCGAATAAAATTTTAATTTCAAGCACTTAATACCATGTTAATGACTCGACTTTCCAATACATGATGATTTTTAAATTGATAATTTCCATATGAACGCCTAGCGACCTAGTGACCCACGTTCGTAGAGCTACCACCTTTCTATCCGAGTTTGTTTTACTTGTTGGCGGAAACGTGTTCCGATATAACGACCAGTGGTCAGTTAGTCCGCTCACGCAGGAAATTGGAAACTGCCACTTGTATTTAGTTTGATAACAGAAAATAACTTGCATCCAGCTGCAATTTACACTCCTATTTGATAAGGATATGGGCGCGGTCTATTGTGTGAACCTTTGAAGGATGCTGTAATGTGCAAACAGAGTAAATATACCATATATGGCCTCTATGTGAAAACTCACGAAGACCTGCTGAATTTTTATCCTGTTCTATGCAAACCAATGTGAGTTTACATCTGTAGGTTTTTTACTGTGGTAGCTTCCGCGAACAACGTAATAACAACACCATTTTATATTGATCATGAACTGCGTGTTAGACGAGCATATTCTAACAATGAAATAAAATACTCTCTTCCGCAAGCTGAAACTTGTTTGTCGATCAGTCGACCAACCGGTCAAGGTTTCCTTTTGCAATGTAGTCGGAGAGATATCAATGTCGAACTTTCTCTAAACTCGTAACCCCGGTTCTGGTGTTCATTATGCGGAATATGTTAATTCTTTGTTTCGTCTAGTATTACGGCGGCTAAAATAAAAGTTTTGATAGCGGCCGAGACTTGCAAATTTCAATGGATCCTTCTTATTTTATGTTCACAAGGTGGGCAGGATAAATTGTAAGGTAAACGAACGAGGTAGTGTTTACAGACAGTAAAATACTTAATGAGGAGAGATAGAAGTGCCAGTGCTGGGTAAAAAAAAGGTCCATATACATAAAATATCCCTTTGTAAGTGCAGTCCAATATCAAAACTACTTAGAAGTACACATTGAAGAATCGAATTATTATGACTGTGCAGTGCAAATGTCTAGACAGCTATACATACTTATAGCAGGGGGAAGGGGCCAGAGATCGCGTCAAATTCCACGTCTGTGACTCGACATTTCTATGAAATGCTAAGTTATCAAGCTTGCTGATGCTGCGATCCCTAGTCGAGTATTTTTACTGTGTATCATAATCGTAAATTGCAAAACGTCCTTAGACTGCGATTTATAGGTATCATTTTTTCTTATTTTTGGGTAGAGCTCTACTCTACCTAAATCAATTTGATAACCCTTTCGATGGTTGTTGTGATTACCAACTCACTGTTAGACCATCATCATTTGCTGTCGTGTTCAGGAATACAGCTCTCGGCAGCAAACCCTTGACCCGGCCCAACAAGAGCCTCTTATGGCGTTGATCGAGGCTCAAGCCGCTAGGCAGTTGACCGTCACGATTATTGACAATGCTTGCAAAGTCCATATCCCACATCAATACGTCAACAGCGTGTTAATACAGTTCATCTCCGCCACTAAACACTGCTTCTTACTTGTTGGTGTTAAGAGGTTTACGAGATGGTAACGACCCGAAACGGAAAAAATAATGTTTATTTCATTTCGCGGTCTCCCGGTATCAGTTTATTTTCGTACAAATTATCCTGTTTCTTTTAGCACAGATCAGATTCAGAACAAAAATCCTGGCTTCTTGATTGTCTCTTCTCAGAAAGCTTCTACGACTGGCGCACCTAAATCTGGCTAGTACAGATCAGATTCAGAATAAATATTCTGGCTTCTTGATTGTCTCTTCTCAGAAAGCTTCAACGACTGGCGCACCAAAATCTGGCTAGTACAGATCAGATTCAGAACAACAATACTGGCTTTTTGAATTTCTTTTCTTGAAAGTTTCTACTACTGGCGGAACAAATAATCTAGCGTCCAGCGCACCTTTTTTTGTGGAGATTATCAATACAATCTCTCGCTTTGTTTGGAGCGGGTGGGAGAGTCAGAATCTTACTGACTAAAACCCACTCGTGTTCCTTCAAATGCTCTTTGCGTTCCAGGGAAGCGGTAACTCTTTCGAACCATTCCGCAACGTCCAGCGCACCCTGGGCTCGCTGGCTGGCTGTATTGTAGGTTCTAGGGTATGATGGCATTTCAAAAAGTATTCGCTTTTAACGCCAAGACAGCAGCCGGAAGTTATGCGCAAGAGGACTCACCTGAACATTGGAATGCTCGACAGATGTCAAGCGTGTCGTCCCCTACCTAATAAGTATTTCCGGTGGTTAGTCATGATAACTTCCTTCATAATTGCGGAGACAATACCATCGGTTACTTGGAAGATTTAGGTGTTTATAATACATAGATGGCCTTACCGGGGTTGGGCTTGTGAATTGTGTTCACTTACTGCTAATAAGTAGATAGGTACCTACAACTGGTTTCTTATAGGATGCAGTTCGTTAGGGCAAAACTCAAAAATGATTTTTACATACTAGACGTAAATATCGGGGAGCAGTAATTACCATTATTAAATTTAAGAGATTTTCTGACAGGATTTCCCAGAATCTGTACCTAACTTAAGTTTAGTTTGGTCATAAATGACCTAGAATTTATTTTAGACAAAGGAAATGGTTGGCTGGCCCACGAACCACAATATAAGCCCGAAATAGAGGGTCTAAACTATTTTAGCTTTGTGTGTTACAAAATAAGGAACGTTTGCGAATTCAGGAACTCCGCTGCCAGTGCGTTCCTTTAAAACGCAAACACGCGCTATAGGTGTTTTTAATCCAAGTGATAACAACTTGACAAGTTTTAAATAGATGAACAAGAACTGTAGGTATTAAAAACCAGATAGAAACATTTCTGTTCAGAGTTGCCAACTCTCTGATCGGAAAACATTTTATTCTTCAATGATTTATGCACAGAGCTTAACCTAAGAGAAGAGATGCAAAACAAATGGTTCAATTAATGTCCATTCATGATGATGATGGATACCTACGTAAGGTCATTGCGCCGGTATCGCGACCACCTCTGGTAATCTACCACCACCACCACCACTTGCTTGACTAGGTTCCTTTAATATTAAAAATAATAGCCTGTCTTTAGGAAATGTATACGTCACCGGAAAATTGCAGACTCAGTAAGATTGTAATAAATCTTGATTAGATTATAATTTCTCACTTTATTATGAAACAATCGTTTTGTATTCAATAAATCCCACCCAAATTCAATAGTTTCCAATATGTCCGTGCCTTATTTAGAAAAAATAGTTAACAATTTCACGCGATATTTTACAATATTACGGAGTTTGCCATTTTCCGGTGACATATTAAAGAGTAAGCCTTTAATATTATTTGAATAGTTACGTAATAGGAATTAACTTGATACCAACCGCTTGACCGAAAGCAAAGAAAAAGAACGCTCTATCACGTGTTAATTTAGCGGTGTGTGGAATATAGCAAGGCGCGCGGCGTTTGAAGATAAAGGGAAATGCCGATTTTAGGCCTTGCGATGCCCAAGAAATATAATTTAGTAAAAAAAAAAATGTAAATTTTACGTAATTAACTCTTCTATTCACGACGCGATACAAGTCTGTAACATTTTTTAGTAAATAATAAATATTGAAACGATACAACGAAATAAACAGACTAGGCTAGGTTGCCAATTTAAAATCCGGGAAAAAATAAAGATTTGCTGCAAAACATTGATTTGACATTTACACATATTGTACTTTATTTATTTGTCCTTTTGAGTCCCAATGCATTCGATGTTACTTGTGGGCACTCAGGGCCTAAATCACTATGGCGGCTTGGCATCCCCCTTTAGTTACTTAGTACGAGTTCTTTACTCAAATTAAAAGCGTGGGTACTTCAATTATGTATTAACTAGCTGTTGTCCGCGACTTCGTACGCGCATATCCCCTTTTTTCCCGTTGCCGTACGAATGTCCCATTCCCGTATAGCCTATAGCATTCCTCATAAATGTGGCTATCATATACAAAAATAATTTTCAAAATCGGTTCAGTATATACATAAATACCGCCTACAACCTCACAAACTTTACCTGTTATAATATTAGTATAGATAGTATAGATTACAATGATTGAATTGCATTTAAATCAATTATTAGCTTCCATTTTTTTTAAATCCATTGGTTGCTGGTTTTTTTTTACCTGAAATGCATATTTTATAAACACGTTAGAAAGCGACCAGCTGGTCGTATTCGCGCAGTTTAATTTTCTTTTGCTTATTATGTTCTCAATGTTTTATTTATCGTTATACAATTTATGGGTTGGTGTTGTAAAAGCCGTAAAATTATATGTTTCATTAAACGACCACATGATTTTTTGATAAAACCTATTTAATTCACTCACAAATGCTAACTGATATAGTTCGGAAATTATGATATGATGTTAGTTTGCGTCCACCAAGATAAATACGAAAAAAAACAATGGCCGCAAACTAAAATAGGATGACTAGTATTCGACCACATTTGATTATTTGATTAAAAACCTTCTATTTGTGCTGACGATTATTTGATATTTAAGTTTATTAAAGTGTTATCAATAAAAAGTTGTTGTATGGTTTTATTTTTATTCCTTTAGTGGTCGTAATCTATAGTAGTGGTCGCCAACCCACAAAAGTGGTCGGTATCGAGAATTTTTCGGCTGTTTTTGCATTTTTCCCATAATTTTTCATAATTTATGAATAGAATTGTGATATTTTATATTTTGTTTCCCAATTTATTTGATTAAATGTAGGACCTATTTACATGGTCAGATTGTCACAAACTATTTTACGTGTAATTGTAAATGACGTATATTTTGACTCGTCTAAAGTTAGCAACTAAACTAAGTGGTCGGTACAATGGTAAATAGGTACCTACCTATTAAGAAAATAAGAGCGATCCGAGATTCAACCTTGAGTCGCTAATTCGCTATTTGTTCCCTGCATTTCATCGCGATTCCCGATTGCATTCGTTCTTGTGCGCGTCGAAAGTCGAAACATTTTTTAAATATTTTATTTTAGGAAACCATTCATTTCATGCCCTGACGTGATTTTTGAGATATACCTGAAAGTCACGTAATATCTGTGTAGTACTTATTGGTTCATCAAGCAAAGAAGCAATATACTATGAGTAACTATAGGTTTTTGCAACAACATAATACGACGATAGGCTCTCGTAATCAAATTGCAAAAATACGTCGGCAATTTATTGTTATTGCGTGGGCACAATAATCAGGGTGTGTAATATTTTTTAGTCCATGCTATGGGGGCGTTTCCAAGGTCGTGGCGCGCCTACGCTCCTGGCTGGTCTTTTCATTAGGTCCTGATTTGAATAAATACAGGTATAGGTGGTATCAAAACAAATATTTATTTTAACACACCCAAATAAACAAACAGGGCAAATTATACTTAATAATTGTAGTTGCGTCAAATAAATAAACAGATGGGTTAAGATCTTCAAGTCTTTTGTCAAGTTTAAGTATACGCGGATTTTTTATTCGCAATCAAAACATTTATTTGCAAGCAGTAGTGCCCGGGGCAATCAAGTTCTTGAGGTTTTTTTTTTATATCGTATTCGGTATGTTTTGAAAATTTTTCGTGCTCGATATATAATTATATGTTTTTGAACAGGATGATAATGTTTTCTTATCTTGTCAATAGCTTGGCTTATAATGTTTGTTGGCAATCTACTGAATTATTATGGCTTTAATTACCTCTTCCAAAGCGCTGATAGTCTGACGACATTGTGGCATGCGGGAAACGAACGTAGAGGTAGTAGGTGAACTGTAATCCTCTCGAGTTTCCTCAATGAATTCACCGATACCAATAAGACCCGGCATGGTGGCCAAACACGAAGTTCCACTAGTTCAAGTCCGAAACTTCACATTCGTCAATGGGTAACAATATCACACAATACTAACGAACATCAACTTGCAAATTAAACACATTATCACCTGCAAAACACTTCTGCGCAAATAAAAACAATATCGCATCTAAACACGTCAACTCACAAACCGCCCATTCTCTACAAAGATGAATGAAGTTACTAAATTGATTGAAGAACGACGAGGACAAGGAAAGGAACGAATGTAAAATTGAACTGAGAACGAAACTAATTTTCTTTAGGTTGGACAAGCTTTGGGTTGCGTCCGGTGCCTAGTTTTTTTAGTTCGGATATTTCTGTCAAAGTAATTCTATAAAGCATTCTAATTGAAATTCATGGCACATCAAACTGTAACGTCAAACATAGAAGTGGGTGAATTTAATTCAAAATTGTAATTCACACAAACGTTTCTCGGTGCATAAATATTTGACTATCACTCAGAATTACAAAATTTCAAAAGCTCGAGAAAATTGATAAAATTTACGTAAGTGTACTGCGATGAAAAGGAATTAGAATAAAATTATATCTAGCAAGCAAGCAAACGTTTCTAGAAACATTTGTGTCGTGCTATCCGAACGAATATAGGGCGGAAGTCATACGTGTGAAACCACTGTCTGTCAAAAGATTGAATGAACTGAACGATAATAATTATAATGACGGAGCTGTCACGAGGTACGTCTAGCCCACTTTCATATTTTAAAATCTGAGAATATTGTTTACCTTCGCTTTTTGTAAGTTTTTATCATATACACACTCCAAATAACACTAAATTTAACTGTTAGTCCATTAATCGTTTCGAAGAACAAGACATTTCGTTTATTTACATACATAAAATATGTATGGGTAAAACAATAATAAATTCTTATTTAGACTAATTGTTGCTAGTTTTGTTTTGAAAGCAGATTCGAGATATCTCATTTCATAATAAAAAATAAATGATCTTATTAAATTGTAGCTCTAGGTAAATTAAAATAAATACTTATCACCCATTCTGCTTAGGTACTTACATTTGACAATAACTGTATGGAGTCCATAACCTTTATTTTTTATTTCATTACAGAAATCGGAGAAGTCTGGTCCAGATTATTCGACCATCGTCCGTTTCTAAATGGTGAAATAAAGTTTATGCTGAAAGAGTTTGAGGTATGTTTTAGCTCATTGGCCAATCTATTCTAACTTAGTGAACGACACTGTGATCTACACAATCCCCCAAGGCTAAGCTGACCTAGTGTAAAATAATGTTGAATTCTTCATTTTCAGGAAAAGCGTGGAGATCGGGAAGTTGAAAATTTGTTTGCTATACTTGAAAAATTAACTGATATAAAAGACAGCCAAGCAGAAAAAATAATTAAAGCTGGTGAAACAGGACTTCCAGTGCTGAAGGAGAAGTTAGAACAAGCATTGCAGCTCAGTGAAGAGGTTGAAAACAATTATCTGGAATCACACAAGGTTTATATGTTAATTAAATTCTGCTGTCATTTCTGATGTAGCACTTATAAAGATAATAGAATGATGAAAGTTTGGTCAACTTGAAGAAAATATGCTTTAGTTCTAAAAAGAATTGTGTTTTCCTATGAGTTTCAAGTTTATTATTCTATTCCAGGTGCATGAACAACGTCGACAAGAACTCAAAGAAAAGAGGCAAAAAGAATGGGATCAGTTCATTGATGATATGAACTTCAAGTGTCAAAGAGTAGACAACACTTTTGAGGAAAAAGAAGAAGAACTAAGGGACTTGTATGCTGACCTCAACCATAAACTAAATATTGCTAAATAAAAAATGGACTCTCAAGGATCACTTGTTGATACCAACCTCAGGATCTTCCCAACAAAGTATTTACTAGATTACCTCAAAACTATACCTATTGATGATGATGTACCTTTAAATATTGCCAAACTGGTAAAAGGAGAAAGTTATGAACATAAACACTATGCACCCAAAGAACATACAAAGACAATTCCAGTATATCTTAACAGTGATGATATTGAAAATTTAAACAAAATCAAAGCTCTGACGAAAATAGAAATTGAAGAAGCTACAGAAGAAGTAAAGGAAAAGGATGTTGAAGAGAGTTCTAAAGAAGAAAGAATACACAAAGCTGAAAAGAATAAAGAGTCTGATCAAGCAGACCCTGATGAAAAATCTATAGCAAAAAAAGACCTAAGCAAAGATAATGCTGAAGAAGAAGAAGAAGAAGACAAATTCTATTTAACTACTGCCAATATAGACTGGCTTTACACATATTTGCAACAACAAAGAAAAACAAAAGGACATGGGGACAACAATGTTCCATACTTACACGCTTTATTAGAAGGAGCTTCCATAAAAACACCAGAAAACAAAGTTCTTAAAAGGAATCCTGTTCTTGAAGCCAGATGTGTTAAATTAAGGTCTCAGCAGGAGGCAAGGGAATATCGGAAGATGACAAAATCTGTAGACAATGTAAGAATGAGATTCCCAGAAGATAGTATATCTTATCAATGTAAGTACAAAAAAGCAGCAAAGAAACAGCTTTCATTTTAACCTGTCATTTCATAGGTATTATTTAAAAAGAAAGAATATTGTGAAATAACTGCTCTTAAACTGAACAGTAGTACCATAATATGTTTTTGTTAATTAGTAATGAATGAATCATTCCTAACAATGTCTTTGTATTTTCAGTGAAACAAATGAATCGCCAGTTGATTGCTATTGGACAATTCATACTTTCGATATTTGCTGGATTCCTGTTTGGATTTAGAGGAGTTGAATGGATGGTGGGCAATATCGAGTTTGGTTTTAGGCTTTTACTAGGTGTTATGTGTGCCCTAGTAATCGCCCTTGCAGAAATCTACTTCTTGGCCAAAAAGTTGAATGAAGAGTTGAATGTTCCGGAAACAGTGCAACTAGGGGGTCCTCCTAAGTTTGCAGAAGACTCACCATATTACGTGCCGCCAATAAGCAACAAGTCAAATGACAAAGAACATCAGGACTAGTTTATTTGTTTTAAGAACAGTAATTTTGTTATTGTTTTGTCATTTAGTAGGTACCTAGTTACTTGATTATGGAAAGTGGTGTTATAAAGTTTTTATTTATTACAACTGTTTATTCTTATTTGATCCTTTACTCTATAAGCGTTAACACTATACAGAAACATACATTTTAAAAGTTACATCATTTTTCTAAACATTGTCTAAAATGATGTGAGTATTCCAGAACTATTTCATCATAATATTAATCATGAATAAGTTAACATGACTGAGTGTTTTATTTGTCCCACTGAGTCCATACCACGTATAGTATGCAAATGAACCAACCAGTATAATGTCCACGTCACTTGTGACCATGCAGACAAATTTTACTTTTCATATAAACTAGACAACTGCGGGAGAACATCGCCGTGTCGTAATCGACTGTGGTCTAAGTGGTGGGACAAGTAACCAGTATTCGCAAACAGTAAATGTCCTCCAGGTGGGATAGCAATTGCTCAAACTTTATCAAGCGCTAGTTCGATCGTGTATGTAATACTGCTCTCATCTTTGGGACAGATACCAGCTTGATGCCCTTGCTTGAGTAAATTGAGAAACGAGCCAAGAGGATCATCGGCAATGATAGGCTCGTCGAGTCGAAGCTTCCAAAGTCTTGAGCAACGACGCCGAGTAGCTGTTGCATTTTCAGGAGTGTGCAACGGAATTGCATAGTTTAAATCCGCCAAGCCCGTTCCATCATCGGACCACAAGACGTACGGCGATGCGCCACCGGTACATGGTACACATCCCACTCACACGCACAAAACGTTTTGGAAACACTTTCATTGTGTGTACAGCTTAAGGAGTGGAATTCCCTGCCAGAGTCTGTGTTTCATGATAGCTATAAAACCTGGGAGTGTTTAAGTCAAGAGTGAATAGGTTACTTCTAGTCTAGTTAAGCGTGCTCCATCTTCGACCACATCATCGCTTACTATCAGGTGAGATAGTGGTCAAGCGCGTGCCTATGAACAGTAAAAAAAAAACCGGCCAAGTGCGAGTCGGACTCGCGCACGAAGAATTCCGTCCCTATAAAAATGACAAAAAAATCACGTTTGTTGTTATGGGAGTCCCCCTAAATATTAATGTTATTCTGTTTATTAGTATTTTTTGTTATAGCGGCAACAGAAATACATCACGTGTGAAAATTTCAACTGTCGTAACTATCACGGTTCATAAGATACATCCTGGTGACAGACAAACGGACAGACGGCTGAGTCTTAGTAATAGTGGGACGCTATTACAAGACTCCGCTGTCCGTCCGTTTTACCCTTTGGGTACGGAACCCTTAAAAGATCCTGTTAGCTTTGCCCAACATTGGATTGTGCTTGTTATGCCATATTGCCTGTAGCAGTTTGTCTTTCTACAGATAGGTATAAAGTTGTTTGTCCATCTGCTGATATAAAGGTGTTTGTCTATCTACAGATATAAAGAAAATTACACTAAAATAATTACTCCTACAGACAAAGCTTGAACGCCACAAAAACATAACTTGCATGACGATTTCAGAAGTAGTCGCATGCAAGGTTCGACCCTGTTAATTGTTATCCCGCGCTTGAGAAGGGCGTAGTTGTATGTATTCTCAATACAAAAGATGTCGTATGCGCCCATTACACGGTAGGTTTTGCTGTCAGTTTAACCACAGTCAAGGCTGTGATTGACGGATAACCTATCGTCTAATGCAGTGGCTGGTTGCATGAAATTGATTGACGAAAATCTGGATATTTGATTAGTCACGACTTTTATTTGAATGGGTCTGTTTTTTAAATGTTTGTGGAATGGCTCCTTGCCCTTTTTCGAATCCCGTATATTATATGGCCATCATCATATCAGCCGAAAGACATCCACTGTTGGACATAGGCTTCCCCCAACAGGGGTTGGGGGGGGGTTGCCATAATCGCCACGCATGGCAGGCGGGTTGGCAATCGCAGTGTACCTACCTGTTGCAATGTACAGAGAATGCTGCCCATTCTCTGGTGAGTCCCTTAGTCGCCTCTTACGACACCCACGGGAAGTGATGGGATGGTGCTATTCTTTTTACGCCCGACATCATACAGAAGACCAATAGGTAATATATGTACTATGGTAACCATAAGTTAGGTAGGTAAAATTCCATCACTCACCATCAACAATTCGTCAATATTTAGGTACTTTGAAATTTATTGATGTTTACTTGCATGAGCGTGTAAGTAAAATGCACGTGGTTTGATAAATGGACCGCTATTATACTATATCTACCTTTCCGGGCAATCACATATTCGACTATTTAAGTAGGTAAGTACCTACCTATAGGAAAAAACAACGCAGAGCTCATAGAGTATACTATAATATAGATTGGCAGAGCTGATATAAGTTGATGCAGCTGATAGCAATCTTTACAAGTAAAGAAAACAACAAAGAATCTCGGTTGCATTTGTGTAGATGCAAGTGAAAGCAAAACTAGTAACAAACCGGTAAAGCAATTGCAAAGTTTTGCAGCTGTCATCACTTTATCAACACATTGACATAAAACCTTTATTGGAAAAGCTTTACAAGCCTTTTTGTAAAAATTGGATCAGACAGATGAAAGACAGAAATGATGAAAAAATATTTTTTCTTCTTTTACTTTCATGGAATAAACATACTGCTTGAAAAGGAATTTGAATGCGCGTTCCGTATACAATTCCTTGCTACTCGATAAAAAGCATTTGGCAAAACGCTGTTACGTGGCAGTTCAATGAATATGGCGATTCTTGGCGGTATTTCTGTATCAAACACGACCAATTTCAAGAAAAAAACTACCTTCTGACGGTTTGAAGTATTGGGTATAAGGTTCATGTAAGGTATTTAATTTAAAATAACACAAAATTTAACTTCAAACAGACAAAGAAAACAGTTTACTTTCATGCTTTTAATAAGAAAAATCTGATTATGGAATGTCGACGATGACTTTTTGTTTTGACAGCTCTATTGCACAACAAAATATTGTTTTTCTCAACTGTTCCATTTGATGATTCATAATATTTTGAGCTTTATATACCGTCTGCGTTGTAAAACAACATTCATTCGCTTTGAAACTTTAGCACAAGTGCGACGTATTACGGTCTCAGTGTTTATTTACTATTAATAATTTCTTATCTTGAAAGTTTGAACAGCAGGTGAGTTCCTAGATTAATACCTATTAAAAGTTTATAGCTGTATCTACAGCTTTTGCGCAGTAAAGTAAAGCAGAAGAATTGTAAGTTGAGCTTTGTCGCATCACGAACATCTTATAATATGATATCTGAGGTGGACTGTGGAAGTCGAAACAAAATGGCTTCTAGATAAACAAAATGGTTATTAGATAAAATATTGTAGATTTTCTTTGTTGATTTTGGAAATAATACTAGTACTTACTATTTTGAAAGACATCTATTTTTTATTGTGTCTAGTGAAATGAATATGAATCAGTTATTCGGATAAAAAATATTTTTAAGTTGTTTTGGATATTATGATTAAAAAATAATTGTACCTATGCACAATGATCACATCATTAACATTTGAAAAAAATTGTAATCATGATTTTCAAATAGAATGTAACAAAAAGGTAGATAGTATTGCATCGCATCATAGTCAGCAGTACTTATTTGAATTTCATTTGTAACTTCCTCAAATTATTCATCATTTAAAACTTTACAACACCTCATAAGCTATGTGATTGCTCATTTTGATAACATTGTTTATTTTTAAATATTTATAAAAATTAGCAATTGTGGTATATTTCTATGTGAAAAAAAAATTAGTTATATTTATTTCAGTCATGGAAGACCAAGTTCCGTTCAAAGTTTATACATTCTGGAGGGAGAATGACAAGCCAGAAGTCAGAAGATTTGGCGTGGAGAAGAGTGTGGTCACCAGCTTCCACTACTTGAATGCTAAGCTTCAGGATGTGTACCCTGGTCTGAAGGGGAAGAATTACTCTGTAGCTTGGAAAGGTAATCAGCATAGTTTGTTATCTACATAATACAAATCTTCACTACTTAAATATATGAGTTCAATTAAGTAGTAGACAATTTCTGTTTGATTTCGTAATTCACCTATGTACCATAGGTCATTCATAATAATAGACTTAAGTGAAATTGAGATTTTCAAGAATGAGCTGAAGCTGAACTGATTTCCAACACAACAATTAGTTCAGCATTACAAATAGATATTTTGTTAAATTGAATGTTAATTGAATCCTCATGATCATACATTCTGACATGTTAGGGTTAGATTAACTCAAACATAATAGAACCACAGATATTTAACATTTAAATAAAAAAGTATGGTGACCTCAGAAACATCAATTAGCATTTTATTTACTCATTTAAATTCTGCTTCATTTTATGTACCTACTGTGCCAATAAGGGCCAGTCATTTTTGTAGGGACTTACTTAACGTTTGACTATGAAGTACAAAATGAATTTGCTCCCATTAAGGGTGCGTTTCCAACAGAGATGTGCGAGGATGCATAGTGAGGGATGCATATGTTAAGAAACAATCAAATTGCTTCATTTACCTAGCGTTGTTTGATTGGTTCGCCATCTCTGGTGGAAACGCACCTTTAGAGACACACAACTTGAATGTGTAAAAAATAATGTTATTTTACAAGCTTTTATTTAACTTGTTACTTTGTCCTATTTAGATGAGGATGGTGACGATGTTGTGGTGTCCTCCGATGATGAAGTGATGACTGCTCTGCAGTCATTGAATGGAGATGTCATCAAGCTCTTTGTCTATTGCAAGGGGGAAGGAGCTAAAGATGATGACTGTGATATTGTCTTAACTGCTGTGGCTGGCAATACCAATGGTAAGTTTTGAAGATGATTTACTAGAAAAGATGGTGCAATAACAGTATATGAATCATATGAATGTGAGTGGGAGGGCCCTTTTGCCTACTGTGGACTGGTCTTGACAAAGCATATTCACTGTGATGATTTGTAATAGGATCTGTATAAACGTTTACATATAGGAATTAGATAAGTAGGTACTTTGTTGGGAGTGCATGGTACTATTCACATTGTTATGACTTCAAGTGCAGTTATCAATTCAATAACTTTCAATACACATAATTATATTCATAGTCAAAGTGATTACTGTTTGTATGTATACTTATTTATACAGGTCGTATAACATACCAGGACCTTGGTTAATTGGACTTAATGAACATATTTTAACAATACAATGTTTTGTAGAACCCGCGGGCATTTCGACGGTGCACTACGGTGTGATGTGCGACTCTTGCGACGGTCCCGTCATTGGCTTCCGATACAAGTGCTCGGTCTGTGATGACTTCGACCTTTGCTCACGATGCGAGGCTGCCGGCTGTCACCCGGAGCACTGCATGGTGCGAGTGCCCACGCCGACAATGCCTGTAAGTACCGCAGGAAACATATATCCGCTTCGTATAAACGCGATTAACAACAGTTTTTTATAAGTTCCTTTGTTAGCTGATTATTTATGTAGGTATTTAACGTTTACAGCGTACAGTAATTAAAGCCGCAATCAAGAGGTCCCGTCATTTCTTGAAGTCTGTCGCCACTGCTATGGGCGAGGATTGCCCCTACAAGAAGCAACGCAGTGAGAGGAACGGTGAAAGGAAGCACCGCGGTCCTGGAGGCCAACACGGGCCGCATGGAGCTGAACATGGTCCCCATGGCCCCCACGGCCCTCACGGCGAGCACCACCGCCGCCGCCAGCGCGTCAGCTGGCTTGACACCTTCGCCACATACATGAACGAGTTCGCCAACCTCGCCGGAGACATCGATCTAACTGGAGATGACACGAAGCCAAAGGCCCCCGAGACTAAAACACCAGCACCAGGTCAGACTCCCGAAACACAGGCACAGAACGCACAGGGGACCCAGGGGAAGGCACAGACTGGCACCGAATCTACACAAGCTTCGAAACCTGAGCCAAGCACCTCTGCAAATGCTGAGACTCAATGCCCCTTCAGCCCACGCAAGTCTGTCAATGTCAATCAAATCAGGGACCTTCTGGAACAGTACATCCGCGGAAGTCAAATTCCTCAGGCTTACCAGCCTCAGCCAGCAGCTCCAGCTACTAATGCTACTCCAGCTTCAAATGATGACGTGGAGATGGGGCAAGGAGACAGAAAGGCGCCTGAGGCTGATGAAGTTACCATAAAGACTGCAAGTTCCTCTGCTTCAAGTGTCAATGACTTCGGCAAGGATGCTTCCCCTGACAAAGCTGATGACTGGACCATGATTAACAAGGAGAAAGGTATTTATAATTCCATTCCTCATAACCATATTATAAGATAAAATGTCTCAAGATTTCTTACTAAGTAACTCAATTATTTTAGACTTGATGGACACAGCCAGTGCTCTTCCTGCTACCCCAATCGGTTTCAACTTGCCCGAAGAGTTCCAAGAGCGAGTGAAGATCTGCGCAGGTGGTCTGTACCCACCCCTGAACACCTCCACTGCTGGTAATTGCCAATTTCAATAACTTTTGTGCTGTTGACAATATTTGTTTTGTGACGTTGGAGATCATTTTCTGTCTCATTTTCCATGCTTGTCAAGGGTCAAATTCTAGCCACTCTATATAGTTTTCCGAGATAAATAGCTTCTACTCAAAACTATTAGTCAGAAATAGAATGTTCAGTATAAAGAAACCCGGATGTTAGGTCATGATCCATCACTATTGACGCGTGCTGATCGTTTAGTGTTGAATCCTAAAGAGCCCGAAGTGCCGAGGCCTGCCCAGCCGACCGCTCCTCCCGCACCGGCCCCTGCGGCTCCCAAGCCCCAGGAGAAGACGGCAGAGAAGCCTGCTGCTGCCAAGCCGCAACCGCAGCCTCAGCCCAGGCAACGCCACCCACGTAAGTTATATTCGAATATTTCCTCTATTGTGGAGTAAAAATGGATAGGGATTGTGATTTGGAACATGAAAGAAAGCTTGATTGATTGATTGAATTTGATTGTGTGTATGAGTGAAAAGAGAATGAATGACAGCGTGATGTTTAAAAGGGAGAAGAAAAACGGTGGCGCGCCGACAGCAAGCAATATGGGGCAAGACAATAAATTCATGTTTTTTTGTTAAGTACATAATTTACCACACAATTAGTATGTATGTATCAAAATGCACAAAAACAGCATTAAGCAAAGCTAACGCTTATCGCTTTGAGACAGACAAATCGGGAATTCCCTGCCTGAGATGATAATTAAGTAAACAGTGTATAAAACCTTTTCAAAACATACATGGTAGTGTAGCAAGTGCAAGTACCTAACCGTTGTTGACCGTAGAGTTGCACGTCACGGCCAGTGAATGAGTTGGGCAAGAGACCATTGAACTCAACATTCACACAAATTATCTGTAATTCGGGCTTGGACTCGGTATGTGATTCTTAACTTCTAGAACAGTAGGTAAGCTTATTAGTGTGACTCAAGATTTAATCATAATTATCTACAATATTGGAACCAATGTAATCTATGTTTAGGGGTATTACCTATAGTCTAACCTACCAAGGTTTATTAAATTTGAAATAATTTACATGATTCATTGAATACAAAGTTATATAAAAGAAGCATATTATGTAAATAGTTATTCCCTTAAAATATCATATCTCGGTACATTATCTTCTTTATCGATATGAAAATAAGTAGATAGGACTATGAGTCATACAAATGTATTGTTTTGGTTCATTCGATTAGCAATGTAGGTAGGTACTTTTCTTTATGCGGAACTTAATCATCGCTGATTCTGTACAACTGCGTCGTTGGTATAAAAATGTCACTGATCATGACCTTCTTTCGCTGTTCCAGTTTACTTATAGACAAGAGTCACATGAATTTCTTTTTTTGATGGACGCTATCTAAATACCTACTGTACTGTGACCTAAGTATAAGAGTAATGAAGGTTTAACCATGCAAGCAAAATATACGATAAAATGTTCAAATATGTGAGCTAAAGCACTCAGATTTAAGTGTATGTACCTACTACCTACATATAAAGTAGGTCGAAGTAAACGATGTCGAGGGTCACAATCGTTAGTCTGTGTGCTGTTGCACAATGTTACGTACTTCCAAGCAATGAATAGACACAGTAGTGGTCAAACATAGTTATTGTATATTATGAATTTTTCATAGTTTCCTCTCCACGTTTGGCACGTTTGCTGAGTTTGGTTTCTACTCCACGTGTTGCGGGTTCGATTGCCTCACATGGACCAAAAGTCTTGTATTTTGTTCCGTATTCTGTGTATTTTATGATGAGATTTGTGTTTATAAAATAACACGAAAAAAGACAATTTCTAAGGTTTACCTATCTTGCTACTATTATAATATGCGAAAGTTTGGATGAATGGATGTTTGTTACTCAATCGCGCCAGAACGGCTGCACGCACAGAGATAAATAAGGTCTGAATAGCACATAAGCTTTTTATCCCGGGAGTATGTTCCCTTGGAATAATTAAATAAGCTAGGATATTTATGTTTTTTGTACCTACTTTCAATCTTTTTAATACCTGTCTTTCCTACACAGAGGCTCACATCGATGCAGCCATCCAGCACATGCTGGCTATGGGCTTCACCAACGAGGGCGGCTGGTTGACCCAACTCCTCGAGAGTAAGGACGGCAACATCGCTGCCGTGTTGGATCTGCTCACCCCCGTCAACCCCAAGAAGTAGACGACCCTATCTCTAGCCGTATAAGGCCTATATTAGAGTAGTTTTTATTATTCTTGGTTATGTTATTAGGATAACGATGTTACTCCACGTTATTGTCAAATATCTTACAAATATTATTATGTGATTGGTCTCCATGGAGATATACAATAATGTTTATCAAATAAATGTGATAGGGAATAAGACGGAGATGGAATTATAACTTGCTAATTTAGTTGGTATGCCCTATAAATGTTATTATATGGGTGCAGGGATTAAGATTATGAATACTATAATATCCATATACATCTATTAGTTCAATTTTCCCTTCTCTCTATCCATTTAAGTATTTACAGATCTTGCCTTTCGTAGTTGTAGCTTATTAATGTGATGGCTAAATTATACAATAAAGCCTGAACATAAATAAGTATATTATATGTAATGCAGTATGTATGAAATAATAATCCAAATAAAAAAAATATTATTTTTATCTGTGTGACATTGTTTTTATCTAATTTGTTTAGTTTTCTGTAGTGTTTTTTTTTTGTAATGATATTCCAAAATTCAAATACATATTATTACATAAATATATTTCCAGTGTGGATATCAAAACGAATGTGATATTTAGTTATGACTGAATTTATAGTAGTATCATATTATTTAGTGACATTATTAGGTATATTAGCATTTAGTTCTATAATACATTAAAATATGTATTATTATAATAAATTTAATGGTTATATCAATAATAAAGGATTTAAAGGGAAATAGAGTTTGAATTCATATATTTTATTTTAGGAAACCATATGAAAATTGTTTTGTTTTCCTTAAGTTTTCTTGCCTTTCATTGAGCAAGGCGTTAGCTAATGCTTTGTCAAGTAACTTTGCTGCAACTCTGTAAATAAAAAGAAACAAACTTAAACACATATTTGAAGTTTCCAGCAGACACATTTCTTACTAAAATAATATCTAAATGAGAAGGATATTAATTGTATAAATTGATTAAAAACTTTATTATATTGAAAATCAATTATTCTCCTAAGCATTTCACTTACATTCCCTGATTGATGGCATCTTTCAAGGTCTTAGTTGCAACACTGCCGGGCCCATTCATATCAATTGTGCTGAATTTCCCCCCTTCTTCTGTCAAGTTTTCTTGATCACTGTAACAACTGGGACTCCCAGTGATCCCTACTATGACTGATACGACACTGCAGCTTTCTTCTTCAGCCGATGGATCTACTACACATTTTTCGCCGATTTTACATAGTGTTATCTGAAATTTAATACAAAAAGAAAATTAAGTGTTCTGTTTGTGAACCAAGTAGCCGTAACTAATAGAAATTCTCTGTCAAGGTTTATTTTGGTAAGATTAATTAAAATTAACTACTGAAAGCTGTTCAAATGAAAGCTGACAAAGACAATAAAATCGTTGTCTCTATAAATTATAGAGATCTGTGCACACTGCATGTAAATACCTCCCCTATTGAATCTCTTGTTTTCCTGATTATCCAATTGTTCTCTGGTAGATATTGCAGTATTGTGTAGAGTTTTGTTTAAATGTCTATCTCAAAGATGAGAGAATTTGAAATTGCAAGGTAATAATAAAGTGAAGTATATAAAGCACCATACCAATAGAGGAGCAGTTCCTACATCCAACAACTTATTATCATATGGATCATCAGATAACTGCAGGTCTACATCCCCTCCATCCATGAGAATAGCTTTCACACAAGGTATCCTTGTGCTGAAAAGGGCGGCCTTCACAGCTAGAGACACAGCATCACAAAGATTACCTCCACATTCCAATATCTGAAAGTAACGGAATAAATCGAGATTACTGACACAATCTCTCTGAATCTATACTAATATTAAACAAGGTACAATTGTTTGTATAGATGTAGAGCTTGTGGCTAAATTATAACAGCCGCATGGGTTGATCTTCTAGGTTAAGGAACGCTTGCCGAAGTCGGTCTGTGGATGGGTGGCCATCTTAACCTACTGAGACTTCTCCGTGGAAGATTGGAAAGCCCGCTAAGCCGATTTTTTAGGGTTCCGAACCTCAATATGAAAAAACGGATCCCTTATAAAATCACTTTGTTGAAATGAAATTTGCCTGTCTGTCCGTCGGTCACAGCCAATTTTCTCCGAATTTACTGACAGATTCAGTAGAATTTGGTACAAATATAATTTTCTGTGACAACAAATGAGTAACAAAAATAAATAAATTTTGAAAATGCAATCACTTTTTGAGGGGAAAATTAGAAAATAAAAAAAATAAAGTTTTGTCATCTGTACTGTGTGACATATCAAATCATAGGGCTTATCGTGAGGGTCTCAAAAGTATTTTTTTGTAATTTTAAAATATTCCGTTCCAAAGTTATAAAAAAATATAGGTGCAATATGACCATTCCCCACCTTATCTCCGAAACTACTGAGCCTAAAAATCTGACTGCAATCTTGCCAAGAAATACCGTGTTACAACGGATCATTGCCAACTAATAATAAAGCTGAAGAGTGTTTGTTTGTTTGAACACGCTAATCTCTGGAACTACCAGTTGGATTTGGAAAATTCTTTTTGTCTATGATAGCCACATTCAAGTGGAAGGCTATAGGCTATACGGGAATGGGAAAAAGCGGAATATGCGCGTAAGAAGTCCCGGGCAAAAGCTAAGCTTTTACAGAGTGCCTGCCAATGGCTATTTTTATCTAGAAAAATACACATTCTGTTTGATAGTTTATGGGAGTGAAGTAGTAGGAAAAAGCCACTATCCTATTATACTGGAACAACAAAAGGCTAAGTTTAGTTCCAGCTAGTAATAATATGTGAAGTATAGTTGCATAGTGTATCAGATCCTTACCAGTATATCAACAAAAAGTTTCCAGCATTGCTTCCCCTCAAATATACACAGTTGTTTCAAATTAAAAGCCTGTGACGATTGATATGCTGCTTGCATCAAATTAGCTATACCTACGGCTAACTGGTCCCCACCCCTGCCTTCAAACTGTGGAGTAGCATTTGCAGAACTGAAAATGAATAGATTTTGTTTATATATATAAACATAACCTATATAGGTTAACAGTAACAAATTGATAAACTAAGACAGTATCTGTGGTAGCTGCATGGGAGAGTGTGGCATGATGCAAGAGCAGAATATTCATCTGCTGGCGGGTGTCAACACCGCTCCAACACTGCACAGCCACCTCCGTTAAATGACAGGCCGATAGATAGGTCAAGCATTGTTAGAAAAACAAGTATTTAATGATAAGTTTTATTAACTTACCAATCAACATTAAACTCAATTTTACCCACATCAGGTTTGTCTGGACTTGGAACATCAATTTCAGTTTTGACTGCAACAAGTAAATCTGTGTTAGCCAGTCGAAGCCTTGCTGATCCTGTAGCAGTGTCAACGAGGTCTGTTTCAAGCTCCATCGGCCGGTAATCTAGGTTTGATCGCCCATCCGATCGATAATCATCCTACGCACAAAATAAGATTTTAAATAGATGCAAGATATTCTAAAATGACATCTAATTTGTTTATTTAAACATTAGTAGTAAATTTATTGTATGTAATTGCAGTTGGAAGTAAAAAAGCACTTTTAAAAGGTGCTTATTTTAGGTTATGTTAGAACTTACTTGTACACCGTTGACGATGAATAATTTTTCAGAAGGACTAAGCAACAATTCTGCCATTTAGACGGCAAGGCCAGAATTTTGAAGAATAAATATCGAAGCACAATAATGCAATATTAATATGAGAAAGTTGTGTTTGATTTCAGCGTTCCGATCACAGTTCAAAAACAACAATTCTTTCAGTTTGACAATAACATGACAATTCAGTCAATGATAGAAGACAGCGGTCATCTGCCGAATCACGTTTACTTTACTCACATATTTGGTTTACGCTAAAATAAGAATAAAGACACAAAATAATTATAAAAAAAAAACAGATTACAATGTTTTGTTAAAATTATAGGTAGGTATTGATATAGTAAGTTTACATTGCATTTTACCATGCGAAAACAAAACATGGCCGGTAAACTTCGAAAAAGTGGCGGGAAAGCAGAATTATTTAAAAAATGAAAATAAATTGTTGTTCAGCGGTTTTGCCGTACCTATTCAGCTAGAACACTTCTCGACAAGGACTCCTATATAAATTTGCCAACTGCATTTATGTGCCACTTTCAGACTTCCTCTTCTTATGGAGAGAGCGGAAGTCTGAAAGTGGCGATGCTAACTGAAATGTTATAGAAACATGACTGTGATGTGAAGTCCTAATGAGGAAAATGTCGTAAGGAAAGTTTTGCGAATCTATCAATGTGAAAGTCTTTAAGAGTAAGGGATAGATAAGATTGGCGGACTGTGTGTGAAAGATGATACTGCTAGAAAGTGGTTGACTATTATGATGACGATTAAAATTTAACAGAAATATCGAATAAGAATTTATAATGCTGCACAGACCCCAAATACCAAAAATGGTATTTGTCGGACAACTTTTTGTCTTGGGTTTTAACCGCTAGGTAGGTACGGCAAAGTCTAAACATTACAGTAGGGTGTTTGACTAAGAAAATCTAATTAGTCCGTCGGATAGATTTAAAAAAATATTGGACACTAAGTTTTTCTTTTTTTTTTCGCTTATTTCGCGTTGAAAACTCGTGTGACGTCACTAACCAGTACACATTTTACTGGAAAGTGAGGTTACAAGCCCCTAATAGTTATCGTTGATGCGTTTTATCTTCGTAATTGTTTATTGACTTGATAAAATAAAGAATACGTGTTCAATAATTTTCGAAAATCTAACGGACGGACTAAATAGAATCATATGTTTAACCCAGGCAACATCCCTATTATGATTTTAATGGTGTCTAATTTGTCAATGGGCGAATTGAATGCAACTTAAAACCCGCCATTGTAAGTGGTTCATCAGGGGCGCCTTGGACAGTCTTTCTTGACCATGTAAGACCGTTGATCTGGTGAGGGTCGCGGGTAGCCGATGGATGCGAGACACACAGGATAGGTTGTTGTGGCGCCACTTGGGGGAGGCCTATGTCCAGCAGTGGACGTCTTTCGGCTGGTATGATGATGATGATGACGTTTTTTACTAAGACATTTGTGCTAGGTACCTATTCTTTGACATCAAGTTCGTGGCCTACGAAATAGTCAGCCGAGGAAGCGTTTATGGTGATGTCCAACCTACACGTTTTCAAGTACAAGTAGTCAGTTCCCGATTCGCTCCTAGCTACCGTTGGGGGGCGATCTCGCAACATCCTCTTTTAAATTGCGAGTTATCGTAATTGTTTCATTGTAACAGATTGAGCTTACGTCTCGACGGACTCATGCATTTGAATGTTGGGTGCCTTTAGCGCTACGCATATCGATATGATACGTGCTATCAATTTCAATAATAAAAACCCTTGACGCGAAAATTGTGTTGAAAAAGAAGTCCAGTCCGCTCGAGGAAGGCTTGGAAAGTGTCTCGTTTTAAACCTATGTGATTTTTTATTGGAATTATAGTTTCCGACCCTTAGCATAATGGGGGAAATGCATGGGGAAGTTTTGGAACTGACGCATCTTATGCAGAGGTTTTCATGGGTGGATTATGTTGTTTTTGTGTTTATGCTGGCAATTAGTGCTGTGGTGGGAGTGTACTGGGGTTTTATGAAGAAACAGACCACGCAAGCTGATTACCTTCTCGGTGGAAGAAACATGAAAGTGGTTCCTGTTTCTATGTCCCTTGTTGCAAGGTGGGTTTTTAGTGAAGTTCAAATTGGCATTCTAGAGTAAGATATCTAACGGCACAAGTGCATAGGTACGTCTTGGACGTACTTGGCGCAAGGACTTCGATAATTATTTTAAAATGGTCATGTATACTGATAGAGAAATATACTTAGCTGCATACATATAATGCCATATAAACTGATAGAGAAATATACTTAGCTTCATACAGTAAATTCGCCACCTTAAAATTGGTCAAGTGAAAAACCCTTGTAAGTTTTAGTTTGTCGACCAATCAATCAACGCCTCGAACTTCAATTTCTATAAAATATAAGTAAAGCCGTAGACGAAAGCTATTTTTGATGTAAAAATGTGCGCTCCAAGCATCGAAAGTCGATCTCGTATGCATTGGACACCGGACACTTGTTTGTTGTAGCAATAACAATTACTGCATACCTTACCAACTTACAGTAATTTAATTTTATGACTGTCACACTAGTATTTTAGTATTCTCTGATTTTGGGTTCGAAAGTTACCATGTGTGATGTGGCAAGTCATTTACTTCACCGAATCAGGCGAGGTTTAGTGCTTAAACTACATTATTTCTTCATATCGAATTCTATCGCCAATTAAACTTAATGATAGCCAGCTCAGGAGGCGACTATTTAGATGACAGCAAATAGAGCTCTATTTGGAAGCTTACTGTGCCAACCACAAATAAATTGGGGTAAGGGCCAACTCAGTTCCAGTACGATTGTTTTCGGGTTATCTCCTAAGCTTGTCTACCACTGTGGTTTTTGCAAGCCTGTTATCATGCAATGAGTCTAGTGACTGCCTATTTGAGGTTCCACTGGACAAGTAAATTATGAGTTTGCTTGGTGGAGGTGCACAGTCTACATCAGCTAATGGAATGATACTTTCCTTTTCCCAGTTTTGTGTCGGGTATAACCCTTTTGGGGTCACCAACAGAGGTCTACATGCACGGGACCCAGTACGCTTATATCATAGGGGCGATTTTCTTGATGTCCTTCATCATGACTCAGATCTACCTTCCCGTGTTCCATGAACTCAAGATTACTTCCAATTACGAGGTAAGACATTGAGAATCTTTAGTCAACGTTATTAACTATTCTCCTTTACGGTGCCTTATTTGATGATGCTGCATCACTAACTACATAAGAATGATGAACACCTAACGAATGGGCTAGCTAAACCAATAATAATATGGATCTATTGTTTTCAGTACTTATCAATCAGATTTGACAATAGAGTGCGATTGTTTGGATCGATTTTATTCGCATTTACTTTGGTAAGTCCTCTTAAAAACACAGTGATTGTTTAAAAGCAGGTCACATCAATAAGAAATATTTTTAATTTTCAGATAGGCTGGTTACCCATTGTGATTTATGTTCCAGCATTGGCATTTAATCAAGGTGATGTCTTGTTATATTTTATTTTTGTCCTTTTTTCTAAGTTTCAGCTATAATTCATAAGTTGTCAGCGGTTTTGAAATATACTTCAAGCGATAATTATTTTCAGGAATTTGGTATATTCAATATTCGAACTTTGGCTTAGAAGAGTGCCTCAAGGTGGTTTCGTTGGACCACCTTTGTATGATCTACTGTACCTCTAACTGCATACTTTCGGAATAATACTATACAATGTTTAGATTTGAGTGTTCTTTATAAGATTTCATAAGTATTGCTTCTGCTAGTAGGTATTTTCATCCTTAGAAATAAATCAGTCTTTCATCGTAGACGATTTTTGTTATCTTGACTGATAAATTTAGCTTATTTCGTGTTTTTTTTTTACTTTCAGTAACGGGCGTAAACATTCACATAATCACTCCGATAGTGTGTTTGGTCTGCATATTCTATACAAGCGCGGTAAGTTCTATACCTATAATAAACAGTCCAGTGCCTTTCTTCGTAAAGTATTTGCAAATGTTTGCTGATTCATGTAATTGTTAAATTCAACGAATGATTCATCCATTTGTACTCAGGGTGGATTACAAGCGGTAGTTTGGACGGACGTGATCCAAATTACAGCAATGTTTGGCGCGATGGCCTTGGTCGCAATAAAAGGGACCATTGACGTGGGCGGCATAGGAGTCGTGTGGCAGAGGAACATGGACAGCGGAAGGATTGAACTGCCAAAGTAAGGGCGTAAACAAAAATAATAGTTTTGGCCTTACTTCTTTTGAGTCGTACTGTACAAAATGCAGGCAATGATACTTATGTGAATCTTCCTTCTAAAGACATCATCATTTCAATGCATCATCTTACTAAACTAAATTTCACCGCTTTCATCTTTTAAATATTGATTTGCTGATTTTGGTACGGATCTGTAACTGTATTAATTGAGGTTGTTAATGTGCGCACAGCACAAGCACAGCTACTGTAGTAGGTATATTATTCTAATTATATCCCTTCCTACTGTACTCTTCCTCGTGTCTTTGTAGCACAATAAATTCATCGTGATTGCTTTGTGTACCAGACACCCACTATTACTGCTTTGATTTAAAGGAAACGTTTATCTTGAAGAATTGCACCTCGCTGACATACCTACTCGTATCACTCTTAAGTGCAATATTTATGGCTGAGAATAAGCACGTGGAAAAACACGTAGGCGACAAGTGTGAGACAATCTGTAACTACTGTAAGGTTAAAGTTGTATCTTTGTCACGGTTGAGCAACAATCTCAAATATATTTTCCTCACACCACTTAGCCCTTCTTCAACTGACACGTCTGTCGCTTGTTGTACCTTAAATAGTTCTTACCTGCCGTAGCAACAAACTTCATAATTTTCTCACGATACTGTTCTACACGTTCACTATTCACCTATAGCTAAAATAAATTGTTTGGTCATATGGTCTTATTTATTAAACAAATATTGTTTTCTCAGTTTTGACCCGAATCCTCTTACGCGTCACACGATATGGAGCCTCGTGATTGGAGGCACCATTTACTGGCTACAAGCTAACGCCGTCAACCAGACCATGGTGCAAAGATATCTTGCTTTACCAACACTGCGGGGCGCTCAATGGTAAGTCAGAAACACAGCAGGGCATTTCAACACTTCTTCATTTATAAAAGAAAGAGAAAGACCAAAAATACTTCAAAGCTATAAGTAGCAAGAAAGCTGATTTAAGTCACACATTAATTTTCATTATAATTGCTTTAATGTAATAATATACTACGTCTTTTATTTCTTTATCCACAGGGCAGTATTCTTATTCTGCATCGGTATCTCCTTCCTCTACTGCTTCTGCCTTTACTGCGGGCTGTTGATATACGCAAGATTTTACGACTGCGATCCTTTACAAACCAAGGTAAGACTTATTGCCTTATACCAATTTATTTGACATATTTCTCTCAGCGTCATCAACTCAGTACTCACCACCTTTCACGACATATTATCATCTTTCACAAAGAGTGTCTATCCTTTCTAAAGTCTTCCCTTGACATCATGGCCATCCACATTAATATCAAGATATTTTTTGGGAGGCCTTTCAAAACTTTTATCAAGACATTTTCCTGCGGAAAGACCGAGTGACATCTGCATGTTCATTAAGGTCTTAGGCTCCATCACAATCGACGATGGATGGGTTTGTCACCCACTAACACCAATGACTTACATCCTGCAATTGACTCCTATAAATTGCACGGGATTGAGAACAGTGTGGAACCAATCTTGCAATTTAAAAATGCAGCTTGCCATATTAGATTATGTTTCCTTATCATTTAGAGATTGAACAAGAACATAGGGGGAATATCGTCCATATTTTGTAACGTTTGATATGGAAAAAGCATGCCACCAAGAAGCAACTTGTCCGGGTTATCCCTTTGGTTACTAGTTTGCTTTGTAGTTGTGCTTGTCATCATTTTGTTTCTTAATATAGTCTTGGTAATTTCCAGTTAGCAAAGGCGAAGGATCAACTTCTACCTCTTCTAGTCATGGATGTTCTTGGGGGAATACCTGGCCTGCCAGGAGTCTTCATAGCGGGTATTTTCAGCGCAGCGTTGAGGTAAATCTTTTCTAGCTTGTTTCTGAGGTATGTTCTTTGAATCAAAATCATTGAGTACAGCTTTAGCTGAGACGACAAGTTTGTTAAAAAAAGATACATTTGAAACATGATGTGATTTCATGAAATAGTAACAAATTATTATTGTTATTTCCAGTTCACTTTCAACGAGTCTGAATTCGATGTCAGCAGTAGTGTTAGAAGACTTCTATAAGCCGTTCTACAAGAAGACGTTAACTGAGAGGCAAGCTAGTTGGCTTATGAAGGGCGTCGTTATTCTTCTGGGCACACTCTGTGTAGGTAAATACTTTGAACACTACTTATGGCACTATTTTGCAGTACATTAAAGGGATCTCATGGGGTGGGTAGGGATGTCATTAAAATGTGTTTGGCTTTCTCTGTGATTGTTTCTTCATTGCATTTTGTTGTAGCATTAAGATCTGCATCATTATGTACATCTTTATTAACTTAAGTTTCTTCAATTTCAGGGTTAGTGTTAATTGTAGAGAAGATGGGAACAATCTTACAGTTGACCATGACATTGGAGTCTATGACCATGGGACCACAACTCGGTGTGTTTACTATGGGAATTCTTATGCCGTGGGTGGATGCCACGGTGAGTTTCAATATAAAAATAACCTGGCTCATATTATAATTTGTTGGTTTCTCTAATACCTTCTATAAGATTTGCTTTAATTTCTTCCTTTTATCCATAATGGTCTCAGTCAGTCAAAAATGTATTTCTGACTGACAAACCATTATGAAATCTTATTATTGACACATGCTGATCGAAAACAATTGGAAGGGAAGTTTTCAAGGGAGGTTTATACCTTGAATGCGCTAAATTGCAACTGTCCTAACTTGAGAAGTTACTCTGCAACCGTCCTCATTCAAGGAGGTTCTCTGCGATTTCCTTACTTAAAAAGACTATAACCAAAAACTTTGTGGTAACCAATATTATCTGTATCATCTAACAGGGAGCACTAGTTGGCGGTATAAGCGGACTTGCCATAATGTCCTGGTGGTGTCTGACGTCACAGCTCGCCATAGCCCGAGGTCAAATAGTTCACTCACACAAAGCTCTATCCACTGAAGGATGCACCTACAATTTTACTACTGTCGAGAGTGTTATTGAAGAGTCA
Source organism: Mamestra configurata (assembly GCA_002192655.3). Classification (NCBI taxonomy): domain Eukaryota; kingdom Metazoa; phylum Arthropoda; class Insecta; order Lepidoptera; family Noctuidae; genus Mamestra; species Mamestra configurata. Next base: position 438,934 of record NDFZ01005441.1, on the reverse strand, counting down.
GTGTTTACGTAAGTCAATACTTTCGCAGTATTTTAAAGGTCGTTAATTGAATAGTGCGTCAGCATACCTATAACAACTGTCACCTTTAAATTAGAGCATAAGTTCGCGAATAGAAAGATACTGAACATAGATAACTCTGTTGCGATGTTAAATCAGAGATGGGTTGAAATAAAATTGGACCACATGTTTTTAGTCAAGTCGGGCTCTGTTATTTCCACAAAATCTTTATCAGAATAAATCTCGAGACCCAGTTTTTTGAGAATTCTATGCGTCAAAGTATCGCTGGATGTACCTGACATAAAATATCTGATCGACATGATCATCATCATTTCTGCCAAAAGACGTTCAGTACTGGGCATAGCCAGGCCTCCCCCAAGTGTCGCCACATTTCGATGTGGTCCAGTCCGTTTCGCATCCAGAGGTTACCCGCGACCTTCACCAGGTCATCGGTCCACCTTGTGGAAGGCCTTTCAATGTTTCCAATCTTATTTAACTTTCCACATTTTCTAGTGAGGATATCAACCCGGTACTCAGAGTATCTTACATGTGGTACACGCTCGCTGGAATGATGGTGAGCATCTGCGTGGGTGCCATAGTGTCGCGCATCAACCGCGCGCGGGGCACCCCGCACCTCCCCCCCGCGCCACGTCTCCTCGCGCCTCAACTGAAGAGATTCTACAAGGAACCTCCTCACCCCACTGACGAGCCGTACATTAATGCTTATGGACTAAATAAGGTTGGTAAAGGTTCAAACACGCACCTTAGATTTTAAGGCAGCATAGTGTCGCGCATCATTCTCATGAGGGTGGCAGAAATAATAGAACGCTTCCTGCTACGACCCTTACATACTTCTTTTGCTTCGTTGACGTTAATTTATTTATTTAAACTTAATGTACAATAGTGGTACATGGGCGGACTTAATGCTTCAAGGCATCTCGAGTAGTGCTAATGGACAAAATAAGGTTGTTAAAGATTGAACCCCTCTTAAGATCTTAGGTACCATAGTGCCCGGAGTGCCGCTCATCATTCTATGGCAGAAATTACAGAACTGCTACGAAGGGTCGTAACAGTTCTGCAGTTTCGAAGCAAAAGGAGTATGGAAGCATACTCGTTTTACATTCTATAGTAGGCGCCAGATAATCGTGGAATAACGGTCATTGACCCACCTACAATTATTGACATTTTTAATTTGAAAAACGGAATTAATGACACAAAGCTGTCCCGAATCATCATCTCTCGTGATCCTTAACATTGTCTAATAATGAAAAACGATTCATATTTAATTGTTCAGGTACCTATGAGCAGTTATTAGGGAAAGGTCAATATACTTTATTCCACATTTATCTGGCGCCTACTATAACAGTTCATCTGGAATTGTACATGGATATATGTATCCTTATGTTAACCTTGTATTTGTAACATTTTAGAAACAGGTTAGTAAAAATTTTACCACTTGGAGATTTATGATGTTGAATGTAGATATTTTTTTGTCAAACTTTAAATAAAAAGGTTGAATGAAATATCGAAATCTATTTTCATAATTGGTGGAATCAAATAAGAATTTAAAAATATCGAATACCAGAAACTGAAGGAACAAAACTTATGTACCGTTTTTTCCCAAATTCATGAAAGTGCCTAATTGTTACAAAATTTAGTACCCCTTACCTATATATTTAATTTATTTTGCTTTTGTTTCAGGAAGCCTGCCACGTAAATTCTACCTCAATAAATATGAAGCCAATTACCGAAACCGAAGAAATTAGCTAATTTAGTTGATAAGTTGTATGTCGATTTTCTATTTCTGCAATAAATCGTTAGAGCAAAAAATATGTTGTATTTTAATGAATTAAACTGCCTTACTTTCGAGTCAAGGATAGCTTCAAAAGTGTCTTGCTTATTCAGGAATAAAATAAAAAAAAATCCTAATCGCGTGATTTTATTAAGAAGAATAATAACCAAATCATTTTGAACCACGTTAAATGTACGCATTTTGTGTTCGTTTTATTGTCCATTCTCTTTAGTTCATTGTGACAGAGCTATCTATCATTTTAAGTTGCTGCCCATTTATGACAAAATTATCACTGGATGCCATTTAATCTAATTTTTATCTATTTATTTTTCTTCCTTAAAATGGCTTTACATTATTTTTCACGAAAACGGCTTGTACTTTTTAGGCTCTTGATAATGGAACCTCATTCATCTAAAAGAAAGAAGTGAAGTATATAAAAATATATAGGTTTCATGAATATAAAATTATTATATTCATGAAACCTATATATTTTTATTTATTTATTTATTTAACAGTTTATGTACACACATTTAACAAAAAGATAAGAAGAAGGGAACAGAAAAATAGGTGCAAAGGTGATGCTTATTTCTAAAGAAATCTCTTCCAGCATACCTGCGAAAGGAGAGTCGAATAAAAGAGATATATTTGTTTCTAAAAACTTCTGTTCCCCCATTCCTCTGCCTTCGGGGAATACATGCGTAATGTTTACTAAAATTGATTAAAAAAACAGTCGGTGTTTGTTACTTGACAACTTGAGAAGAGACATCAAAACAAATTCAGAGGTTACAATTTCTTTTAACGTCCGGACATGATTTTGTTTAAAGTGATATAACGTTTACTTCATATTACAACATTTTACAAGATTTTCATTTAAGATAACGTTCAGACAGTATATAAGTATAACAACATAATATGTTATAACAACACTTACTCTAACGTTCATTTTGTATATTTTTATTAAGTATAACGACCTTTTGATCATTTTGTCTAACTATCATTTGATCTAACCGCTGAACAAAGAAAGAAAGGGGTCAGCTCGGGAACTTATGGCACCCCGACACGGATAGTTTAGATTCGAGTGCGGTGACGGGAGCTAACAATATAATTCTTAAGATAATTGGTTCCTTACAATAGAACTTATAGTGCCGATATTGTGATATAATGGTAAAAATAAGTACAATAAACTCCAAATAAGGAAAGACGCGTTAGAAATACATATTCATTTTTGTATCAGAACATGAGTTCACTGAAACATAATGCCATTATCAATTAAATCTTACACAATATGAACATTTTAACTTTTAATAATTACTTTAAGTGTATGTTATATCCACTAAAGCTTATATGAATTGAATGTATTTCATAAGTTACTATAACAGTAGATGATTATAACAAAAACTGGCTAAGTGAATGTTGGACTAGCACACGAAGGGTTCCGTACCATAAGCCGAAAAAAACTGTTTATGGGGGGCCCCCATAAACAGAAACATGTTTTTTTTTTAAACATCATCAGTGAAAATTTTATTTTAAACATCATCAGTGAAAATTTTCAAATGTCTAGCTATCACGGTTTATGAGAAACAGCCTGGTGACAGACATACGGACAGTGGAGTCTTAGTATAGGACCCTATACTAAGACTCCGTTTTTACCCTTTAAAAATGAAAATGATGTAAGTCGAAATTATATTCGGGGTGGTTTATGTATGGTCCCTAAAAGTCCAGATGCCTTTATAAGGTTCCCCAAATAACAAAAAAAAGGCACTACTACTTTTAATCATAAAAAGTAGGTATTCCTACAACAGTAACAAACAACATTACATTGATGTATAGGTATGTTTTGTCTGATCCAAGACGCAACAGTATCCTTTGACGATACATTAAAGTCTATTTTAGAAGAACACAGGAAATGGTCAATTGGCACAAAAATAGCCCCTGACCATCGGGGAAAATCGTGGGAGGCAATTGTAAAATTGCTTTAGCATTCATTCACACGTTGACACTGAGATGTGCGCGATCCAACGGTGAATAAAGTCAATATTAATATGAACAAATAAAGCATAAATAAAATCAGAGTTAAAGGAAGAAAAACCTGAAAATGTCTGAAGAAAGGCTACACGTTTCTTCAGTGAGACATTCCCTGCAACATTTTGCGTGGTTTGATTACGTTTTGTTTATTTTTATGTTAACAATATGTGGCGGAATCGGAGTTTATTTCGGATTTGTGAAGAAACAGAGTTCTACTCAAGATTATTTGATGGGAGGAAGAAATATGAAGCTTCTGCCTGTCTGCTTCTCATTAGTAGCAAGGTAAATATGCTAACGATGATGGAGCACTAAGCAGAATGATGGTCTTTGCTGTTCGAAAAATTTAAAAATATTTTTTGTAATGCCTTACCCAAATTTAAACCCGCCCGACCCGTAAACCCGTGGTCGATTTTCATTCGTCGTAGTATGTTTTATTTAATCTATTGCAGTTGTTCCCAACCTTTCGGTATTTGACCCGGAATCATTTTGATTTCTTAGTTGCTAGCAGGGACCAGAAATCATGATGATACTTAAACTTCTAATGTATTCAATTATTTTTCAGTTTTATTTCAGGAATATCCCTCTTAGGCATTCCAACAGAGTTATACATCTATGGGACAGCTTATGTGTTCACTTTGATCGGTACTCTTTTGATGTCAATAATAGTCGCATTTACATTTCTACCAGTACTCCATGAACTGAAACTCACTTCAGCTTATGAGGTAAGAAGTTCTACTACTTAGTGATTTTATGGTGCTCATAGTAGAAACATTACCATGAGAACCATAATTATAATAACGAAACTAATTTGTATTTAAGAACTTTTTAATCTTTGATAAATAAAATATACCATGCCAATATCTAGTAATAATGGCAGTGCTAAATATTTCGTCATCATACCAGCCGAAAGACGTCCACTGCTGGACATAGGCCTCCCCCAACTTTTACGTCCGACACCATACAGAGCTAAATATTTAGAACTAAATTTACGCTTTACGGACGATAGTTTAACGTGACAATGTTACAATGAGTCATCCTTTTTCGTGCGTACAGCCGGCGTTCATCGATTTATTAGACGTTGTCACGTCAAAAATGTTTTGACAGTCCCAAAATCGAAAAAAACCGAAAAGGCGCCAAAGCGAAAGTTATCGATTTGTTTTTTTACGAATTTATATAAGTATAATTTTTATATTGAGTAAGGGTATTTACATAATTAGTTGAAAGTTAAATAATTAACTGATGGTGTGTGAATTGGCGTGTAAAACGGAATCTAACCTTTTCCCTGTTCTTGAAAAGTACTTAGTCCAGGTTTTCTCTTGATAATACATACAACTTGTCTTGACAATAGTAAATTCTGAAATGGTTGATTGAACTTCCTGTTTTGTTTCAGTACTTGGAACTTCGATATGATAAGCGCTTGAGACTTTTTGGGTCTGTGCTTTTCAGCGTTTATTTGGTAAGTTAATACCCACCTAGTCATTGTATGATTCTCGTTTAATGCGCTGCTAGTAGGTACGTAAAATATAACAGTATTAAAATTATCTTTCAGATGGCGTGGCTGCCCATCGTAATATACGTGCCAGCTTTAGCGTTTAATCAAGGTACCTACATTTACCATATAGTACCTATCTACCAGGGTGTACCTTGTTTTAAATGACCAGACATGCTCCATGAAAAGTTAAGATAGTTGGGAAAAGGTTATAGAGGCAGATTGATTGATCTTGTTTTAAATGTTGTTTAAGGAAAAATACAACCGACTTCCAAACAAAAAACAATACTCCGAAGAATAAAAAAAACTTTAATTTCGGAAGGTGTTTTTAGTTGTTTCTTTGTAGGTATTTTAAGAAAGTGTAAAATAAAATAGGTTTTTTATTTTACAATTTTTAGTGGTACACACCCTCTGGAAAGTCACAGGAAAGCAAAACACGCAACTTCGTTTACTTGGATGATATTTATTTTCTATTTCTTCCAGCTATTTTGATTCAAAAACCAAACTACTGAACCGATTTTGTTAAAATTTGGGACCAATCGGAACGTATATTCTTTCATATTTTTTCACAGAATTTTTCAAATCGGTTCATGAATGACGGAGTTATGAGGTAAAAACATAAAAAAAATAAAAAAATACAACCGAATTGAGAAACTGCTTCTTTTTTTTAAGTCGGTTAAAAAGACTGTCACACCATAAAGTTTGCTTCAAACTATAGATACTCAGGACCTACTACAGCACTTTTATTTTTATCAAATTTAATTTTGCAGTGACAGGAGTCAACATTCATATTACTACCTCCATAGTGTGCATCGTTTGCATATTCTATACATCTTTGGTGAGTACCTGGTTGAATTTCAGAATACTATCTGCTTCAGAAAAACATAATTTAATCTACCAGATTAACATGATCTGTTTGATTTCATTTATCTGGTAAAGAAAATCAAACAGATCTTGTTTGCCAAGAGACGACGATATTTAAAGTCCATATTTTTTCTTTTAATTAACGTTCCTCATCATCATCATCATGGCAGATCCAAGACCATTACTGTTGAACGTTGGTCTCCCCCAAGCGTCGCCACATCGACGGACTATAGAGGCCCTCATCGGTCCATACTTGAATGGAACATTATTTACATTTCAGGGTGGTCTGAAAGCCGTCGTATGGACTGATGTCATCCAGACTATAGTAATGATAGGAGCTATGATCATAGTGGTTGTCAAGGGCACGATCATCGCCGGCGGCTTCACAGAGGTGTTCCGAGAAAATTGGAATACAGGACGTCTGGAAATACCATCGTAATATTTTTGTCGTCATAATGTTCGCATTCTTATTCTCAATCTGTCAAAAATCACCCCTGATTTCCCCACATTTTAACAAGTCGCACGACATTGAATTTGCACGCTAATTGGCCATGTATTTGCACGAATAAAAACGTTTACAAAAAAATACCTACGGTAAAATGACCGACGACACCCTTCTTGGAACACGATTGTCATATTTAACACTAAGAAGTTTGACGTTGCGTTGTCTTATTGTCTGTTTTATGAAAAAAATGTTTATTTCCCATATGCATGCAAGAATTTTATGACCAGCACCTAATAACGAATAGTAGGTTATCAGTGATACTATTCTTTTTCTGGTAAAAGGAGTTATTACCAGAAGCCGCCAAGAATCTATAAATTAAAAAATAATAGCATTAGTCAGGACTTTCCATCCATTAACTTTACATACAATTATCATCATACAATTTCAGTGCGAGTCCAGATTTCACGGTGAGACTTTCGATTTGGTCGGTTTCCATCGGCTCTACATTTTACTGGATCGGCAATGTAGCTGTAAATCAATCTATGATGCAAAGGTTCCTAGCGTTGTCCGAACTGAAATCCTCGAAAAGGTTAGTTTATTAAAATTATTTTTTATCACTATGATAAGATAACACAGAAGGCAACAATTTCCTTCAATGCTAAAAATATTAACGCATTTTTTTATTTAACAGAATCTAATCCGAATGGTGTAGATACCTATTGCAAAAATAGCCAATGATGTTTTAAAATATTTAAATTTTCAGGATTATCTGACATATTCAAAGAAAACTATATCCTTTTCGCAAATTGTAGCGAACAGAGTAAAATACTAGTATTTTACTCTGTTGGTTAGGTGATAAATCCAAAGTCGCATTTTATTTCATTTTCAGAGCCATCTGGGGATTCTTAGGCGGAGTTGTATTCATAGTTCTAATATGTGGGTACAGTGGGTTACTAGCCTACGCTAAATACCACGACTGTGACCCGTTGGACTCGCGCCTGGCTTTGGCTAAGGACCAGCTGCTGCCTTTATTGGTCATGGATGTACTAGGAGACTGGCCAGGCATGCCCGGGATCTTTGTTGCAGGAGTGTTTAGTGCTTCTCTTAGGTAGGTTCTTACAAAAAAAATATAATCACTAATAATCCAAGTAATATATTTAGATCGTGTTTTGGAATAACACGGACTGGGTTTAATAAAGCTTGCAACTGAATTAGGTACTAAATAAATTCTTTCGAGTTTGACACTGAAGTTTTTGCGATTGCTTTGTTTTGTCTTGTTGTAGCTGAGTTTCAAGGTTAAATGACATTTTATCAGCGTTCACGATTGTTTAAAAGTCAAGAGTGTTTGGGATTAACATGTGTTACCGAAATGTCACGTGTTCAGTCCTAAACATTTTGGCAATTCAACAATTGCTATCGCTGATAGAATGCTACTTTTGGACTAAGATCCCAGAGCTGCCAGATCTCCCTTATTATCTCACTAGCACAATGTGTGTTCCATTCTATCCACATATTTTGTTAGTGAGTAAAAAAGGGAGGTCTGACAGCTCTGGGATTTCAGTTTATTTCTGTAGAGCCTCTGGAAGGTTGAACATGGGTAACTAATTGCGTTATCCTTTGCTACGTATTCATCAGTCATTATCATCATCATATCAGCCGCAAGGCGTTCACTGCTGGACATAGGTCTCCCCCAAGTGTCGCCACAAGAACCAATCCTATGTGTCTCGCATCCATCGGTCACCTTGTGGGAGGCCTTCCAACGCTGCGTCTTCCGGTACGCAGCCGCCAATCCAGAATTTTTCGGCCATCGACCCTCTGTTCTGCGAGCAATGTGCATTGCCCACTGCCACTTCAGTTTGGCGATCCTTTGACCTACTTTTTTGGAAGCTCTACTGAGATCATCGAGCATTGTACTGAGGTCCTCAATAGTCTCAGCCATGACAACTGTGCATCAGTGATGCATCAGGGTTTCTTTAATTTTGTAACGGTTGTTGAAATTTTGCTTAATTTTTTATTTCGTCTTGTTAAGCCAAAATTCGAAACTGCTTCAAATTCGATACCACTCCGAACTGTTTTCAGCTCCCTCTCCACTGGTCTAAACTCAATGGCTGCCGTTGTATTGGAAGATTTTTGGAAGCCGTTCTTCAAAGAGTTGACACATAGACAAACTCAAATCATGATTCGATCTGTGGTGGTTATTCTTGGAATAATTTGTGTTGGTAAGTTTATTGTTGTTTCTTGAACATTTTGTGAACTGCAACCTGAAACGTTATCTTTAGTACGGAAAATATTATATTTCATTTACCTACATACTTTTCTTATTTTTTTCGTTTTGAGACAATTTCAATATGGATTTTATTTTCCTCAGTCAACTTCGAAATGTTTGTTTGATTCCAGGATTAGTGTATGTCGTAGAAATGCTGGGCTCAGTTCTACAGCTGACTATGAGTCTGTCTTCGGCGTCAATGGGACCTTTGGCTGGAGTGTTCCTCATGGGAATCTTCATGCCCTTCATTGATTCTACAGTTAGTTTTCTTTTTATACTTTCAACGTTCAATCGGCAATTTTCCCGTAGGAACAGTAGGTGTTTGCATGAATTATCTTTTATGAAGAACGAAAAGTTATCGGTTGAAACACGAAACAAAAGCATGAATGTTACATACATGAAGGGGCAGGGGCCTATTTATTAAAACATATTATGATAAGTGACACGCGAAAATCTGTCAATTTTTCAATTTTGTTAGTTTATTTCAAACATTCTCTGCGTTACTTAACAACATCTGCAGCAAAATAGTGACAATTAAATTTCAGTTTTTGACAAATTTGTCGCATTGTCAGTTATATTAAACTCACAAGCCCCATTTGTTTTATACTGGATTGAGAAATTTCTTCAATAATTCTTTGTTTTTTTCCTTTCCAATGCATATGTCACCGGAAAATTGCATACCCGTAAGATTGTAAAAAATCTTGATTAGATTATAACTTCTCGATATATTATGAAAACATCGTTTTGTATACAATAATCCCATCCAAATTCAATAGTTTCCAATATATATCCCGTATATGAAAAAAAAAAAAATCAATAACCATCCCATTCAAATTCAACAGTTTCCAATATATCCGTGTCTTATTTAGAAAACAGTGTTTTAAATTTCACGCGATATTTTACAAACTCACGGCGTTTGCGATTTTCCGGTGACGCATACATTCTTGGTTCTCACAATATCAATCTCTGCTATTTCAGAGTGCACTAAGTGGAGGCATCATAGGTCTATGTTCTGCTTGGTGGATCGCCGCGCAGTCCCAACTAGCTCAGGCGAGGGAACTGCTGCAGTTCAGCGAGAAACAGAGGTTCACGCAAAACTGTACTTATGACTTCGATCCACTTGTACCTAGTGTGGTTGATCGTGAAAGGTTTGTATTATATCGATTCGTATTTTATTATTGGAAAGCTTCTTTTGAATTGAAAGTGTTCAACTTGTCGTTAATGGATCCAAAAATTTACAAAGATCAACTAGTTTTTCACGCAGAATCTTGAACGTCAAATCTTATTCGAAGTGTTTATGTCACCGGAAAATTGCAAATGCCGTAAAATTGTAAAATATCGCGTGAAATTGTAAAACTATTTTTTCAAGCCACGGATATATTGAAAACTATTGAATTTGAATGGGATGATTATTGATACAAAACGATTTTTTTCATAATATATCGAGAAATTAAAAACTAATAAAAATTTATAACAATTTTACGGAGTCTGCAATTTTCCGGTGACATGTACGACATTTCAGTATCCAATTCGTCCAATATTTATTAGTCATTTTTATTTTCTCCGTATGCTAAGGGTGTCCGGTCCCTCTATAACACCCCCGTCATAAACGGCATGATTGAAATGATTTATCTGGGAGTTTTTTTTAACTATACCTACGTGTTAAAGTTGATTAGTACAAAGAAGAAAGACAAGAAGAGAGGAGGGAGGAGGAGGGTGTTAAGAGGATGAATTACTTAGTGCTCACCTTCAGATAAATATATATTAAAGAATTTTTGATCCGAACATTCCAACTGCCCGATGTTTGTCAGTTTAAAAAATATATTTTTACTGTACGATACTTTATAAAGCTTATGAATCTGATGCTTTACGTTTATTTCAGTCAAGTGCCATACCTATACCGGATTTCATTCATGTGGTTCACGGCATTCGGATGCCTGGTGACTATCGGCGTCGCTTGCATAGTGAACTTCAGGAAAAAGGCTAAAGTGCACCATGATCACCGCTTGTTTGCACCCTTTATACGCAAGTGGTTGGAGAAAGATAAGGTAAAATCGATAAAAGCTCTATTTCTTTAACCCTATAAATGGCTTCTATTTTTTTTTTTGAGATTTGTTTGGGTTCGTTCTAGCAGAAGTTATTATTCCTTTGTTCTTATTTATAAAATGATGACCAAGTTTAAATTATTTTAGTTAAACGCATAGTTTATTTTGTTTACTTATCTTAACTGCTGGGCGAAGGCCTCCCCGTAGGCCTTTTAGGAACTCCTTTCTTTTTAAATTACACCGACTACATGCAGATCTAGAAAAAAATATTGTAGATAATATCTAAATCAGTGTGGTGCCACCGTGATTTAGATCAAAATTACTGATTTGTTTGGACGTCATAACATTGTCATTAATTGTTTGTCGCATTGACTTATCTGCTTTATCGATATCTTGTTATATTCCGTGAGATACCTACGCATTAAGGCTCCCGCAAACAGATGCAACGCGATAATGATGACATTGAAAAATTTGTTTGATTCGGAATTGACATTAAATGCTGAGAGTTCCAGAAATAATTGAATTGCTAATATATATTAAAAAAACGATTTTTTACAGATAAATCAAATTCATTTAAAAAACATGCAGAAATTAACGAATGTAATGAGCAAAGAAGACTATTAAGAAATACGAGAATTCTTTTTTTTTTATAAAGACAACTTATAATATTAAGGACAACCTGAAGGAAGTATAAAGAAAGTTCAAGAAGAAACAATTCGTGGACAAGGGATTTGGGAAAAAATACGGGTTGCCATGTCATAGCTATCTTAGGCATTAAATAGTTTGATATATAACAGAGTATTTTATTTATATGAAACCGAAATATGTCTATTATTACTAGGTACTTTGGGTCGAACTTTAAAAAAAATTAAATCGTTTTTATTCATTTTAAAGTCATTTATTTTTAGAAGAATGAAAAGTATAAATATCAGAAACCTAAAGCGTGCAAAGTTTTACTTTGTTAGTTACATCATTATTTGCCTGGGGTTAGATATAAATGTGCGTTTCCATCACTCAGTAAGGGTAATTCCTTCCTGTGTTGACTCTGAATATACCAGCCCTGTAAGAAAAAAACAATAACTTTAAAATGTCATCCATAAAGTAGGCATAAGCTGCTTTAATCAAGTTTACTAAAATCTCCTTACCGTGACTTGTTGATATCACTGTTGCCCATAGGGTTAAGAGGGGTACCAGTGCATCTGTTACGAGTAGCATCACTAAGGCTGCCGCACACATGGGCCAAAAGATGGTTGTGCTTCACAGTACTGGCCATATACTCGTAAGAACGGCCGTGGGAGCAATCGACCGACGTTACTAAGCAGCCAGGCATGTTGGAACCTCCATTGGGGTAGAAGTCAGCGTCACCGCAAAGGTCACTGTATCCAAGAACTGTAGTTTCAGTGTGGATCACCTCGACGTATCGAGCGTCCGTTCGCACGAGGCGGTTGCGGTCTGAGTTCCATAGAGGTCCAGCAGGGTCCAAAGCTAGAACAGAACAGTCATAGTTACATTACTTTGATCCAGGTGACTTTTAATTCATTGGTATTATTTCAAGGGATGAAAGTGATGCATGTGAGCAAATTTTAATATTGCATCAACTCCTAAATAAGAAAAAAACAGCTGTTAAGTAGACATACATTTACATGTCCGATAAAATGACGAGAACATTTTTTTTTAATTTTCGATTTTTGGCTTGGCCCAGTAGTGCAAGAATTTGAATTTGAAGTCACCTGCTTATAACAAAGCTTTACCTGTGATTCTGTGAACCCTGGATCCTGTTTCCCTTCCAGCATTTCCAACAAGATGACCACCAAGACTGAATCCAACTAAGTGTACTCTGTTGTACGACAATCCTCGTCCAACGAGCCAGTTCACAAATCGTCCGAGTCCTCTGCCAACTTCAGCGGTACCACCTTTCGCTGTAGTGTAAGATCTGTTTGCTAAAGCACTCCAATCGAGAACAATCACATTGACATCAGCATTCTGGAGGAAAGCTGAAACAAGTAAAAAATAGTTGTTTATGTCTATAATTTTTGCAGGTGTTGTAAAATTTCATAACAATTTTGCTTGTAAATTAAATGGGCATTGCTGAGGAAATGCTGTCTGTTCAATAACCGCTATAACTGTAACTAAAATTGTGAGTAAATATATGTATATTTGCTTCACAAATGACAATATGGGTAACATAGGAGGGAAGTTACCATCAACGAGCAATCTGTTCATGTTGTTTCCGCCGTGTCCATTCCAGCCATGAGCGAGGAAGACGGTGATTTTGGAGAAGTTAATGTTTGAGTTTGAGACGGAGTTAGCGTTGTTAAGCACTAAGATTTGAGGTGAATTACGATTGGACCTGAAAACGAAACACAAAGATTTTTAGTTAAAATCAAATTCATATTTAACATTTTAAATGAGTTGTCAATAGGTACCTGGTATATAGCCAATATGCGTTATTCGCCGGATTTCTTGTATATTCTTCAATGAATGCTGTGTCTGCTGGCTCCTCAGCGTCAACCAGGTGCATAGTATCGTCGCCATCTCCGGGGAAGTAGAAGTACCTGTCACCTTCCTTGTAACCCTGGACAGGGTCTCTGAGAACGCTTGCAGCACATGCTGTGAATTAGAAAAAAATGTTTAGTTTTCAGTTTGATAAGTTATAACGATGTTTGTGAGGTCAAAGACAGTATCTGGGTTAGAAAGTTACTACCTATCTAATTTATCTTTAGCAGTGAGTACGTTTATTTATTGTTTATTTGTTATTACGGCACTCATCTAGATTATTATTACAAAAAAAATGTTTGTCATGTAAAAGAGTTACTTATAACCTATTTGCAAAATAAATATCATTTATCATTTACTCCAACGAATAGTTCACAGAAAATTAATCTCATAGTTTATAATATTACAATGAACTTATCACTTAAAGGTGTGCACCTACACATGTAGTTTACTTTTTAATATAAATTAATTAATTTGATTGATTGTTTAAATCAATTAAAACAAAATGATGATGGATGGCGTCGCCGAGGCCGGTCCAGAAAGCGGTGGCGAGATGACTTGGATGCACACCGCGAAGGCTGGTTCGAGGTGGCGCAAGAAAAGAATGTCTGGAAGGATATGGAGGAGGCCTTTGTCCAGCAGTGGGACACAATAGGCTAAGAAAAAAAAAAAAACTTGTTATGAAGAACAAGTTTTTTTAACAAGCAAGACGCAATCGAAATTGCACTTATTTTTTCTATGAGTGTGGCAGCAGAATGCTTGTAAAATTCCCAACTAAGACCTTAGTAGAAGACTTAAGATCTATGTAGTACGAACGAATAACAAAATGTATTCACATACATACAAAAATCAAAGACGCTTTATAATCTTATCTTAGCTAAATAAAATGTGGTAGAAAACCAGAAATTGGGCTTGCCCCATGAAACTTGAGGCCCAATTTTTGATGGCAAGAAAATGTTAAAATCACATAAATATTATGGTAATATGATGTAGTTTTTACCTGCTATAACGACGAATAAAAGTAACAAGCACTTCATGATGCGCAGGTGTGGCACTATCTGGTCAAAAAAAGCGTGATTTGATCGTTTTTAAATGAGATATTTATATATACGAGATTTCTAATCAAGATTAATTACATTTATCGTGATAAAATGTGCGCACTTTTTTGTCTTGTAACAATGAACTAGCAAATAAAATGTTGTTCAGAGCAAGTAGATAAGTATAATAAAAGATACCTATAAATCAGATCCAAGCCACTATAATAATAAATAATACGTCGTTACGGCCAATGGCCAAAAGCTTCGACGACCATCTGTCGAAGCTGGCGTTACGCAGTTGGATAACGGGCCTGATACAGAAGGCAGTACTCCTCGATACGGCTCGTATTGGGAGGAGGTTCCTTTCTCTGGAGCCCTAACAACCGGCAGCTTTGACCCTGCCTTGCCCGACACCAGCGGACTACTGCTTTTTATATTTTTAAATGTTTTATTGTTAAGAAATCTTTAAAAAATGTAAATTTGTATGTACTGAAAATGAATAAAGAGAATAATAATAACAATAATAAATTGTTTTATTGTACCAGGTTGGCCGCTGTAAAACTTATTTGGCCAATTGGGGCATTTTTCACTCATCCCAAGCGCACTGCCAATATGGAGCCCCTTCACAGGACATGAATCACCTCCATAAATGCCCGTCGTGCACCACCACCTGCACCATACGAGGCCAATGATAAAGCTATACAGGTTACTCAATACTGGCCTGACTAAATTTAATATGAGTCGACACGAAAAGAAGGAGTGTTTAACCAAAGTGCCTTTAAAATTTGTTACATTCAAAGTGTATCGAAATACATTGATCGAAACAAAAATGAAAGGCACTTGGGATAGTTGCATTTCCATGAAAATAAATTGAAGTGTACTCATTATTACAATAGATGTTGTCAGAGGTAAATAAAACAATAATAAGCAAAAATAAATTCTGTTTAATGTCGTGTCGGAAATATGAAAATGTAAAAAAAAAAATTGGTTGTTACTTAAATACAAGATAAAAAAATGTTTAGTTTAAAATAATAATTATGACAACATAAAATAAGCATGTAGGTACAACGTGTAACAGAATAAACGCAATACCTAAAAAGGGGTCATTATACTGATCACACATTATCGTGATCATTATACATCATTATTATCAACTTTTAATAAGGGAGCAACCCCGACTTCCCGAAAAAAAAAACAGCTGTTCAGTACATATTGTCGAGTTATGGGCATATAAATGTACGAGGCAGTCGGTTTTTTTTTCGCGATTTCAATGTTAGTCCCATAGTAAAAGTTGTACAGTGACCCCTTTTCAGGTATTGCGTTTATTCTGTTACCGTTGTATACTAGTCTACGCTAGACCCTGGGGTATCAACGCATGTCCTTGTTTCTCTTAGAATGGATAGGTCTGGCCGGTGTTGACTCTAAATATACCGCTCCTGAAAACAATCGTTAATTTTAAAATGCCTGCATGCATTTGATTCCAACTTTATTGAGCTGCCGATAATAAAAGTCCTGAATATGGATAATTATTTCCTTACCGTGACTTGTGGATATCGCTATTGCCCATAGGGTAAAGTGAGCCTCTGCATCTATTATTATTAGATTCTTGGATACTAGCGCATTCGTTGGCCAGAAGATGGTTGTATTTTACGGAACTAGCCATATAAGCGACAACGCGGCTGTGTGAACACCCGAGATCACCAAACATAGGAGGGCAGCCGGGCATGTTGGCTCCCCCAT
>NDFZ01005441.1:364035-422275 GCA_002192655.3 Mamestra configurata | reverse complement strand
ACCTAGCCGGCCGGCATGTCCGAGGAATCTGTCTGTGTGGATCACTTCTACGTATTGAGCATCCCTTCTAGATAAGCGGTTGTTGTCAAAACTCCACAGAGGACCGGCAGGGTCCAGAGCTTAAACAGAACAAAGAATTTAGTTAAGGTGAGTTTCCTTCTTCATACCTATCAGCCGAAAAATGGGAGGGGGGGAGGGGGTTGCAATAATCGCAAATATTTGAAAAAAATAACTATGGAGTTTTTTGTCCGTTCTTCACTATAATATTTTAATTTCAAACTGTAAATTTGACGTTCAAAAGTGCCTCTTAATGGTCTAGTTGAAATAAATTAGTAACTTTGACTTCGCCACGTTTGGCAGGCGGGTTGCTGATCGCAGTGTAGCTGTTTCAATGTACAGAGAATGCTGCTGCCCATTCTCTGGCGAGTCCCTTAGTCTTACGGCACCCACAGGAAGTGTTGGGAAGGTGTTATCCAGGTGAGTTTACTTACATAGAGCATAATATTTTGTATAGTGTGGTCTTAGATATTAATTTGGAATTCTAAGTATATATTTAATTATTATGTCTAATTAATAACATTTATGATATTTAAACTGACAGCCCTAAACGTATCTGCTTTCGTTTAGTCCATCCAAAGATTGCCTGTTAGAGATGGTTCTGTGCCATAGAAATATAAAAAACTTGTTTATTATATCTATGGTCTGTGCGAATGGACCGTCTATTGTACACTTGTCTTTACAAATGTTTGTAGGTCCTTATTATAAAGTGTATAGTAACAAATCTTTACCTGTAATTCTACGGACTGCTCCAAACGCTGCCCTGCCAGCATAACCAACTAGATGTCCACCTACACTGAAACCCACTAAATGAATTCTGTTATATGAGAATATAAAATTGGTAACGAGCCAGTTCACAAATTGTCCGAGTCCTTTGCCAACTGCTGCTGTGCTAGCTTTCGCTGAAGTGTAAGACTTGTTGGCTAGTCTACTCCAATCGAGAACAATAACGTTGCAATCATCCACATGCAGAAAAGCTAAAAAAAGGTTAAAATATATTTTTTACAAAACATCGTTGCAATTTAGAAAATCACTATTACGAGAAAATCGATAAGGAAAGTCTACTGGAAAATTGGTTGTCTGTAAAGTCAAAACGAAACATTGATGAAATGATCGTAACGTTACAGTGAGCGTAACGTTACAATGAGTCATGCTTTTTCGTGCGTGCAGCCGGCGTTCATCGATTTATTAGACGTTGTCACGTTAAAAAATATAGTGAAATGAAGTACAAAAAAGGATAGCCACATGATTTTCCGTAATGAATTACGGTCAAAACGTCGTAGATATATAGGTTGTCTGGACGAGATTTCACTACGACGATAAGTACACTTTTTATGATTGATTGTCCTGTTCTTATTATGAGGTGTACAATAAAGTATATAATAATAAATAAATAAATACTAGCTATTGCCCGCGCCTTCGTACGTGCATAGGTATCTTGTTTTTCCCGCTCCCCTACAATCCCCAAGGAACCTATGTACATGCCACATCTAGCTTACCACGACCAGTAGTTTTGGCTGTGTTTTGTCTGTCAGTCATTTAGTCACTGAGATGTAAGAGTCTAGATACATAGAGAATTTTTGCATTCAATAGTTTTAAAATGTAAAATTGACCGGTGCAAAAAAAGTGATTTTGACAAAAGTAACGCATCATCACAGGACTTAAAGTAACTAATGTAGTTAAGAAATATACCATCAATGTGCATTCTATTAAAATTGTCTCTGCCGCTTCCACCCCATCCATGAGCCAGGAATACTGTGGTTCTCGACGCGTTAAAGTTCGAGTTTAATACGGAGCTTACATTATTAATCACTAAGGCTTGAGGTGACGTAGGGTTGAGCCTGGAAATAAAACATACATTTTTATGTCATTGCAAGAATTTCTTATAAAATGTTTTTAACAATAAGGCAATTGAACACAGTAAAATCACGAAATGTGTAACGTTTTCGGCCGTTTTTCGAAGAATGCGCTCGATAAAAAATTTTTGCCGGGACCAACAGTAAGCCGTGCTTTCCGATGCACGGAGGAGTCTCGGTATGTTAAGGTAGTCACCCATCCATAGACCAACCTTGGCAAGCGTTACTTAACCTTGAAGGTGGTTAAGCAATGGTTGTTAATACTGAGGTACGAGCTGCTCGATAAACAAAAATTAAGCATTTTTTATGTAATTAAGTTCATTGCCATTCATGTTTTCATTGACACTTGTAGGTTTGCAGTAGGTATTTTTTCCATGAATATCGTGCTGCTTTCGCTAAAGCTATCAAGCGCTGTTTCCTGCAGAACGAACCCATTAATAAGATTGCTAAATGTATTTATGTTCAAATGTATTTTAAAGTCATAAGTATTTGAAGTACTAACTACAAAATACCTCAGCGATGTATTTCAAATACCAATTACAAATTACATTTTTAAGAAGTAATTGAAATACAAATACCAAATACGTATTTGTATTTCAATTACATATTTTGATTACAAGTAATTAAAATTTTGCCCAACCCTGACTATGCCCAAATTTCAGCCTTGTGAATAGGATCTCACTCGAGGTGGCGACCAGCTCTTTGACTATTACAATGACTAATCAGTCGTTTAATTATTATTTAATTACTAATAACTTAACCATATTCTATAAAAAACATATAAAAATCAACATCCAGATTTAAAAAAAAGTCATTTAATGGCTTAAGCACCTGAAACCTGGAAATAGACCGTCGGCCCAAGCTAGAAGGTATGCGTATGTTAAAAGTACATACTAACACTACTCTATCCCACACATTTTGTTAGTGAGAAAATAAGTGAGGTCTTGCAGCTCTGGAATATTAGACCCTTAGGTAGGTATCGTACCAGGAGCACAGCAGTTTAAAGGAGGTACGTAAAAGGTTCTTAGAATGTTAGTGATCGTGAAATTATTGATATATGATTTATGAAAATACCAAATTTAAGTTTTACAATTGATTTTTTACTGCATTTCACGGTATTGTATACAGAACATCATCTTTAAATCATGACCATGCGCTTCTGGAACACGGTGTAGAACCATTTTACGTGTGTAAAAAGATAAACCTTGAAATAAGGTAATGTTCAATGAAACAATGTGTGTATGTTAGGTACTTTACCTGGTATAAAGCCAATATACGTTATCGACTGGATTTCTGCTATATTCTTCAATAAATCTGAAGTCTATGGGCTCTTCGGCATCCACTAGATGAGGGAATTCGTCGTCACCCTTCGGGAAGTAAAAGAACCTGTCACCTTCCTTGTAACCCTGAACAGGGTTTTTGAGGACGCTCGCAGCACATGCTAGTATTGAAAGAATAGATATTATTAGACATAACTTATCATGCATTTTAGGGTTCCGAACTTCCGTAAGAAAACCCTTATTAGTGGGGGAGGTCATGATACTAAATAGGGATTTACTCGAGCGTCGGAGGGACCTATTAGATTTTGTAGTTTAGATGATAAGAAGAATAAAAGGTTATGTAATGGTTCCCCTTTCAGTGGTGGCTCTTCCAAAAGGTAAATTAATCTTCCGACTTGCGTGGTGGGGGTGGTCACCTGGATGGGTAGAAAATAGAAAAAAAAAAAAAATATTAGCCTTGGCTGGAGGCTTTAATATTATATTAAGGCCACCACAGGCAAGCCCGGTTAAGCAGTCGACAACCTCATAGGTTGAACTGCCAGACGCCACCAAAAAAAAATAGTGTCAGATTTTATACAGAAGTTCAGCTTGATGTACCAGTCATGGTAGCTTTTCATAATTATAAACATAAGAATAAAAAAAAATATAATCAATACATCGCTCTAACTTAGATTTGATGCTTATTAGTTAGATTTCGTAAATCTAGTTAATATGCATCAAATCTAAGTTGATCATGATGAGTGAATATTCGTATGGTTATAATTATGTAAATACATACTTGTTATTGTCGCGTATCATAATTTGATCAAGTTACAACCTGACACTGACCCGCACATTGCAATAAACACAAGAAAAATTATATTTCGCAAGCTACAACTACGTCATTTTTGCTCTTAATAAATAATTTATTATTATTATTTCCTACTAAATATATGAAGCTATAATATCTCTAATGCTATAAAATATTGTAAACTGATATCATAAGATCTGTCTGACAATATAGAACTCATGTGTACCTATGCTCTTTCCTGTCATCCCCTCGCCTCAACGCGCCTTTTTAAGGCGCGGTACAGCTGGTCGATTCTGTAAACATGTCGAAGTGAAGGTTTGGGTGAAGTGATCACGAGGTGAGCTGTCAATCCATACAATCAAGATGTCACGTGATCACGGGGTGAGCTTTCATTCCATCTTGATTATATGGATTGACAGCTCACCTCGTGATCACTTCACCCAAGCCTTCACTTCGATATGTTTACAGAATCGACTGGCAGCGGTCCCGGTCAAACATAGTGTCGGGGAAGTAGGTCGATATTTAGACTTTTTAATTTTGGTATTGTCTTTGAAAAAACTAAGTTACCTTCAGTCAGATCTCTATTCATGAAGTTTCCACCATCTCCACTCCACCCATGAGCGAGGAATACAGAGACCTTCGAAAAGTCAAAGTTTATATTTTCCAAGGAGCATATATCACCAAACCCAATTATTTGAGCGAGAGTAGTAGTATTGTGCCTGGAAATTAGATAATTACAAATTATGTAATTTTGATTCGTTTCAAGTGTTTTCGTCGAAATAATTTCATTAATGTAATCTAAACTAGTAAAATAATATTATAAAGAGGAAAGATTTATTTGTTTGTTTGTTACGATTTTCCTTTAAAATTCTTCCACCAGATTAAAACAGGCTATATTATATTTTACGAAAATATAGAGATCCCTACGGAGATTGCAATAATGTGACCCAAAGTAGCTATATTTTTTCTAATAAATTCATTATTTGGCGTGCGCTGAGAAAACTATTGATGATATATAAAAATAATGTACTCTATGATTAAAGCACATATTTTTTCCTTTAAAATGTTCCCAAGGGACTAACTATTCTGGTTAAGTTACAATGATCGCTTTTTTGTTCAAACTATGCAATCAATACCAGGGTGGAATGGAAAAGTGGTGATTTTGGTATCACGATATTAATCCTTATCCATATTTAAATTAAGGTTGATTATGTACATGTAAATTATTCTTTAAATTATTCAAATCGGACTTTTCGTTTAAAAGTTACGACTGGTATAAAAAAAATGCTCGAAAATAAACCTCTAAATGGGCAAAAAGGGGTGATTAAGGTATAAAGAAGGAAGGAAGGCTTCAATTTACTTGGAAATTGGTATTAACAAACTTAAAGTGGGATAATTGAAACAAATCCGAAAAAAATAAAAAAATCAACCCCTGACGGTGTGAATAGTTGCACTGATCCTTAGACCACAGAATCAGCAGCAGAAATGGCTGGGTAATTAATGAAAATCGTTATGCTTAATTTTCCAAAACTAACCTTTAACCACCCCCTGTAGAGGGGGCGATGAAGTTTGTGGAGTACCTCCCTACGAAATCCGCGCGAGAGAAGTGCTAGTAGTATAGTATAGTAGGACCAAAAAAGTCCAATCCCACATCCTTTTCTGAATTTCATCCAATACCCGTCTCACCATTTCTGCCCAAAGTCCTAGAATGGTTAATCCACAGCCAATTAAGTACTTTCCCATCCAATAATAATCTCCTCACCCCTTCCAGTCTGGCTTCCGTCCTGGTCATAGCACCACTACAGCACTTCTAAACATACTGAAGATATTCTTGCTTTCCATAGCTCTGCCATGGAAAGCAGTAATTTAACAGCAATGCCAGTTGCTCGATTTCGGTAACGCTTATTACATTTGATTTCAATGTTTTACTTCGAATTCTATGCTATCTTAATATATCTCCATCGGTGGTTGACTGGTTTCGTAGTACAACCTATTTGGTCGCCGTCAACGTACTCGTATATGCATCCGATAGAAGACCTTGTCTTCCTGGTATCGTACTTTGGTCGGGTACCACAGGGTGGCGAAAAGTAAAGGGGATAAAATCCCCTTTACTTTTCGCTACTTTTATTATCTACATAGATCTATAGATTGATGTCACCAATCGACGATGATTGATTGGTGCTGTACAATGGTCAAAATATCATGACCTTATGCCTGTATTGTCATGGTTTCTACAATATTTAAAACGACCTAAGTGCACAATGTGCGGAATAACAAAAAAACTCGGTGAACTCGGTAGAAAATGAATTTAAAAAAATTTAGATTTTGTTTTTGTGTAGCGAATTTTGTAATATTCATTTGTTTACCGCATTTTGTGGCCAATGCTGTTCAGTGACTTTTTATGTTTTAGGTGTTGACGACTTTTGATTATTTGTGCTTGCTCATCGATTATGGTCGCTGACTGTAGCTTAGTGCCTACATGTTTTTTACCTTGTAAGCCAATACGCGTTGTTCGCTGGATTTCTGGTAAATTGGTTATGGAACTCCAAGTCTACTAGCTCTTCAGCGTCAACCAGGTGCATGATACCGTCGCCATCTCCGGGGAAATAGAAGTACCCGTCACCTTCCGTGTAACCCTGAACGGGGTCTTTGATGACGTTTGCAGCACATTCTGGAATGATAAAATAAAACTTGATTTGCAATGATCACACAGGGTTACCTGAAGGTGCTCAATGGCGAATCGTAGAGGTAATTTATTCTATATACTATATAATATAATAAAGCTGAAGAGTTTGTTTGTTTGTTTGAACGAAAGTACCACTCGGATTTTGAAAATTCTTTTTGTAGATGATAGTCACATTCATGAGCAAGGCTATAAGCTACCTACATAATATGGGAACGGGAAAAAACGGATTATATTTTCGATTCGTACGAAGTCGCGGGCAGAAGCTTGTTATTAATACTTCAGTTTGTCAAAGCCTCGAAGTTCCTAGTTAGTAGGCCATTCGCTGTTTGATATCACATAAGCTACTTAGCTTTAGGTACTTAATTTTATTTGAGTTTTACTTTCTGGGAAGGTCACGACCTTCAGCGATAAAAAATAATAAGGAGAAGACTTAGTTAAAGGATATTGAACATTGCTGCGCACAACATGTATGGGTTCATCCATACCCATGTATGGGTTGAGGATAAGGGCGCCATATCCCAGAACATTTTTAAAGTGAATTCGACCCATATAATAATAGTTTTATTCTGATTAATGAGAGTATTGAGAGTAAGATAAGAAATGTGAACATAGTCAGAATTATGGACTAACGTTATTGGGAACTTAAGGCACCTCTTGTTATAATTATAATATAAGGCAATCGAACGAAGCACCTAAATTATTTTGTTCAAGACTGAGTAATGGAACACAAGTTGTGTTTACGGTACATTGAAAATAATGACCATTTGAACATCATTAAATGCATTAGAATTTTTAAAATTTCGTTAAACCTGTGTGTCGCATTTTTCTTGTTTTTATTTTAGATAACTAACACAAATCAAATAAATATTCATTTCATCATAAAATTACATAACTTTAAAATTTAATGAATTATTTATTTACCTGCTATAGCGACGGATAACAGTAAGAAGCACTTCATGATACTAAAGAGATACACTATCAACTAGTCCAAATAGCTATGAGTAATTGTATTTATTTGATACACCGTGTTTTATATGTGATTAAACCCATTTAGGTATCGTGATAAAGACTGTACCACCGGCTGGTACTCACCTCACAGTCTATACCTGACTGGGAGGGTCGCTAATCCCCGGGCCCATGAAATAGCAATGCGTACGAGTCAATTACGTGCGCCCTGGACGAGATGGATGTGATTGATGATTGATCAATGAATCCAAAACGCACCAGCTCAAGCACCGGCCCCGATTTCTTAAATTAGGTTTTTCAATCAACGCGATGAGATCGCCAAATTCCACCGCGACCATCAGCTGGACGTCCTCCACATTCAGGAAAACATTTTGAAACCCCACCGCAACAACCCTAAAATTGCAAACTATACTATAGTATAGTTTGCGACAGGTCGCGTTGTCACGGCGGTGGTACCCTGGTTTATTACAAAAAGGAGCTTTACTGCATCTCCTTGATCCTTCCCGCACCCCGCTTTCTACGCGAGTAATTAGCCTGTCGGCGAGGCATGACTGGTCATCAACCAATCCAACCAATCACCATCAGCTCCGCGAGGGTGGTGGGTACACCACCGTCGACCTCGTCTCCCATGTTTGAAGACCCAATCGCTCTCATTAGCAACCTCACCACCCTCTTCGGGTTGAATTACTCCGTTGTCTTAGCGGGCGGTCGGTATAAACCAATACCAGAGGCAAGGTAGTGTACACCCTAGGTAAAACCTTAACTTTGACGTCATCGCTACGATGACCCACTCACTTCCCGATACCAACCATAGTCCCAATGTTTTTCGATGTAGCGTTGCTAAAGAATGTAAATCACCGTTTGAAATCTGTAGAAACGCTACACAAGCTCAATTCCGACCACCCGACCAGCCTCCCACGTCCCAAGTGATCACCGACTGGCGGAAAGTAAGCAAAAGGCTAAAATCTGCAATATATATAAACATTTTCTGACGGCGACTGTACCCAATCTTGGTTAGAAGTGTTTTTATTATTGTTTGATTGCGCAAAAAGATAGCTTTGAAAAGTTTCATAGTGTGATTAATTATAACTTGGATTTTAAGAAATAAAAAACCATCAACTGAGGCGAGACTCGTAAGGTTAGCGCACAATAAAGCCATTTAAGGTGCTGTTTTCGAATAGAATGGACCGCGATAGTCGCGTTCAAAATTGGAAGATGTTTGAATTTTCCACCTTTATTCAGCTGTACCGGTTTGGCTATGCTTACGAGCATTAATTGATGTGATGTCTTTATTATTTGAATAATAAAACGAGGAATACCCGAATTATATGAATACTCGAATTGCACCGTTTCAGTGCGGCCATCCCTAGAGCGCAGACGTCTTATGTGATTGTAAATAATGTAGTTTTTTTATTGTGTGATTCATACTTGAAGGAACTTTAATCATTTAATCTGTTGATTGTATCCGTTTTTTGATTAGATTGAGTAACAATTCGAGTGAAGCAGGAATGTTTTCCTCAATTTTGTCATGGGTACCTATGTAGCTAAAAATAAAAACCGCATTGGTAATAATATGTATTAATCTCTGTTGTGTATACCAGTTTTTCAAAGAATAAAATGATTGAATATGGATATGTATATTTTATGGCTAAGTTACCACGAAGGATCACTGACTCCTAAGTCACAGGCACATACACCTAGTTTAGGAGTCAGGGTATTTAAATGTTTTGTTCTAAAAGCCTTTAATGTTTTAGCCCTAATGAGATTCATTTTATACAAAACGTTTTTTTCATATTTAATATATCGAAAAATTATAATCCAATAAAGATTTATTACAATCTTGCGGATTCTGCAATTATACAACGTGTAAAAGAATAAACGCAATCCCTCTTAAGGGGTCATTGTACTCATCATTATGAACAAGACTTACTACGGGACCAACCCCAAAATCGCTAGAAAAAAAATCAGCTGTTCAGTATATATTGTACCACACTCACATACCACAGTGTCTCAAGACGAAAGTCTACAACCAGTGCGTGTTGCCAGTAATGACATATGGAATTGAAACTTGGTCGCTCACAATGGGCCTCTTCAGAAGGCTTAAAGTCACCGAAAGAGCAATGGAGAGGGCAATGCTCGGAGTTTCCTTGCGTGATCGAATCAGGAATGACGATATCCGCAAGAGATCCAAGGTTACCGATATAGCCCGAAGGATTGCCAAACTGAAGTGGGCAGGGCACATTGCTCGCAGAACAGATGGTCAATGGGGCCGAAAAGTTCTGAAGTGGCGACCGCGTACCGGAAGACGCAGCGTTGGAAGGCCTCCCACAAGGTGGACCGATGACCTGATGATGGTCGCGGGTAGCCGATGGATGCGAGATGCACAGGACCGGTTGTTGTGGCGACACTTGGGGAGGCCTATGTCCAGCAGTGGACGTTTTTCGGCTGATATGATGAGTACATTTTGTCCAGTTATGCGCACAAAAATGTATGGGGGAAACGATTTTTTTTCGCGATTTCAGTATTGGTTCCATACTAAAAGTTATTCATAATGATGAGTACAATGACCCCTTTAGAGGTATAGCGTTTATTCTGTTACATTTTTTTTTCTAGTGCGGTTTCGAATCCCAATAGACCTAATTATTTTTTAAATATGTTTAACTAATTAATTTCCTTACTTTATTGATTCTAACAATAACTAATATTTTCAAATGTTAATAATATGCTATTGTTGTACTTTGTATATTTTTAGCATTCAATTATGCCAAAATACAGGGTGTTTGGTGCATCGTGTGCCAAATTGAAATGGTCGACTGAAGGGGTCATCCGCTAGCCTTTCAGACCCCTTAACACCCCTCATGCTCTGTGGATTTTTTTTATCGACTTTTTATTGTTTTCCAAAAAAAAGACCCAAATTTTACATACAAATACAGATTTTAAAAAAAATATAAGGCGTAGACTCTGAATTTTAATTTTATTTCGATGTGTATTGTTTAAGAATACTTTTAAATACAAAATTAGTGATATTAGTCACCTAGTTTTTTTTTAATTCACTCGCAAAGGTAAAACTTAAATTAAAGCTGTACATGTTACAGCTATTTATAACGCTACAAAAAAAAAAAACCAAAAGCGACCGGGATCTTCCAACTCCCTCATTAATTCTCCAGTCTATCCTCTTTTTAATGATGTGCCACATGCCATAAAAGTATTTTAACAACTTTGTGAACTCGCTAGAATTGTGAATCGAGTTACCTAAGGCTAATATTCAAAATTATGATTTAAAAAAAAATCTCTTAAATAATACCTGTCAAACCTATAAATCTGCTATTTCATTCTTATGGTTAGGTAAATTCGTGTCTCATATCTGTATCTTTCGTGGGATTTACTTGAAATAAAAAAACAAGCGGAGCGAGCTTCCCCAAATTAAGTTCTTTGCCCCACGTTTTTAATTGACACTACGCGTTGCTAGAGTAAGTGCTCAGCCACCATAACACAATAGAACATTGCAAAGAACCTTCATTTTAGTGGTCGTTGAAGTGCAAGAGATAGTTCAATCATATTGCACAATAAAAATATTGGGTAAAATCTCCCTCCTCAACTTTTGGTGTTCTGAATTATTTCTGAAAGTTTGTCCATCTATTTGAATGGGACCTTATATATAACCATTTTACGTGTGTAAAAAGTTAAAACTCTAAATAAAATAATGTTCAATCAAACTATGTATGGTTGCTACTTTACCTGGTATAAAGCCAATATGCGTTATTTGCTGGATTTCTGGTATATTCTTCAATAAATGTGAAGTCTATGGGCTCTTCGGCATCGACTAGATGAGGGGTTTCGTCGTCACCCTTCGGGAAGTAGTAGAACCTGTCACCTTCAACCCTGAACAGGGTTTTTGAGGACGCTCGCAGCACATGCTAGTATTGGAAGATATTATTTGACATAGCTTATTTTTTACGTATTACGTACATAAATAACTGTTGAGAGTGGGGGACACCGTTGGGGGACTAATTATTTATATGTTTTTAATTTAAAAGGTTTTTCAAACTGTACCATGTCGCATATCAAATGAAGGGCATAATGATGATGAGGGTTTCAAATATATTAGTTTTCATACTTTTAAAATACATAGTTTTGGAGTTATTGAGGCAGAAAATCCCCCTCTTAACTCCGAAATCACTAAGTCAAAAAATTAGAAAAAATGCAGATAATAGTTCTTTGCCTATAGATTACAGGAAAATGTATAAGAAGTCCATGGTTCTAAAGTAGCACGTTACCGAAATGAGATTCGTTCGGAACCCTTTTTTAAAGAAATTAAGGTTGGTTTCATAGCTGTCTGGGAGCCTGGAGCGGGCCGCCCATACGGGCTTCCAGAACGGAGACGCACGTGAGGCGCTAGAACATTGTTTCACAGTGACACAGATTCGTCCGTATGGGACCCGCTCCGGGTAGAGCCCGTACAACGTATGGTACGGAAGCCTCGTTTCAGAGCACTGCGGGCGGCCCGCTCCCCCGCGCCCGGACAGCTGTGAAACCAGCCTTACAGTGAGTTTTTTTTGTGTTTCGTAATAAAACGGAGTGACTCTTTCCGCCAAAGCTGTTGGACGAAACTGAAAAGTGTGTGGTGAGTAGCAAATCGGTTAACGCACACATCCCTCGCTACGCATCATCGCACATCTTTAAAACTCACCCTGAAGTTGAGTATATTAAACTTAGTAAGTAGAATGATACAAACGCGTAAATGTTTGATAATTACTTCGAAAAAAATTAAAAAGATATTATTTATTTAGTATATACTTTGTCGTAGAAAAGTTTTCAATGACCAAACACAATAATTATATGCATATTTTCTCTTACCCGCTATAGCGAAAAATAACACTAACATGTACTTCATGATGTACAAGAGCGGCAAATTCTAAGTAGTTAAATTAATAAGGGTTCCAATGAAATTTATATATTTTTTTATTCGAGATTATCTTCAATTGATTGCGATTAAGAGATTGAGATTTGATAGGGCAATGAACTTCATACATAAGGATGGAACAAAGGGAAGTATCGTTACAGACAAACATATTATACTTAGTATGTTTTCGATGGTTAATATGATAATATCTTATATATAAAATTCTCGTGTCACAATGTTAGTTACCATAGTCCTCCGAAACGGCTTGACCGATTTTTATGAAATTATATATGCATATTCAGTAGGTCTGAGAATCGATTACTATCTATTTTTCATACCTTTAAGTGATAAGGGTTGTCGACCCCTAACATTTTATTTTTATTTTTTGGATTTTTAATTTTGTTTATAATGTGGCATAAAAAAATAAACACAACCCTAAATGTTCACCCTTCTACCACCAACCCTTATTTTTATAGCGATATTATTATTTTAATTATTTTCTACTCTCGGCGCGGCGGTCGATAATAAAATTTAAATACATTTGAAAAAATATTTTAGTGTTGGGAAGCCTATTTAGTGCGGGACCCCTCCCTCAATAAACTTCTTCCCAACACTTAGGCTTTATAACATCACGCTTCGGCCAATAGGAGCCGAGCATTCATGAAAAATGTCACGCAGACGAAGTTGCATGGGTCAGCTAGTTAACTATAATTAAGAGACAATAAGATAACTTGTTGCTGATTACTGCTCTTTTTAAGAATAGGAGAGATTCAATCAAAATGCATTCAGTAAGAGATTGCACATGTCAAGTAGGCCGAAATGGTTTCAATAAACCAGATAATTTACTATAAAATATGACAATTTTAAAACACGTCCTCTAGTATTTTAAACTGAATTCTTGCCTTGCTGTGGGAATATGTTTTTTATTAGGGTTCCGTACCTCAAAAGGAAAAAAACGGATATTGATTAAAGGATCACTTTGTTATCCGTCCGTCCGTCTGTCTGTCTGTCAAGAC
The DNA here is from genome assembly GCA_002192655.3 of Mamestra configurata. Lineage (NCBI taxonomy): Eukaryota > Metazoa > Arthropoda > Insecta > Lepidoptera > Noctuidae > Mamestra > Mamestra configurata. The sequence continues at coordinate 408,721 of NDFZ01005441.1, read as the reverse complement.
GTCTGGAACGCGTGGAGTTATCGGGTTGAAATGAATTAACCATATACAAGTCTACAGTCCCTTGAAGCTGTGAAAAAATCAAACTTCTAAGTTAACGTAAAAAAAAGATACGGTCGTTTATGTCGCAAAAAACGTACATTTCGACACTCTCAAGGGAATCAAAATTTTAAGGACCTAGATCCATGAAATTTGGCAAGAAAATAGATTTTAGAGTACAAGTTGTTGAGATTACTAATGAAATGAGATCTAAAGCATAATTTAATCTAAACTAATATTATAAATGCGAAAGTGTATTTCTCTGTTTGTTTCACTTTCACGCCTAAATAATAGCCTAATCGATTTTGATGAATTAGGAGATGGATTATACAGAGATAGACGGAGCCCTAGAGACGGATATAGGCTATATATACCGCGAGCTAAGCCGCAGGTGAAAGCTAGTATAACATAATCTTCGAGCATCTAAAAACTTACTTCTTCATATCCCTTTTCACCGCACCGGGTTTTTGTCTCATTCCTACGCTATTTCTACCATTAAACTCTGGAATATGCTACCTCTTAACATCAAGAAAGCGGAGTTTCCGTTATTTCCCTTTCTTTCCTTCATTTTCCTTTAAGCGTAAAATTCGAAAACACTGCTTAAAAGCCTGTCATTCTTAGTTGTTCTTCGTCAATTATGTATAGTAAATTATATATTAAATATATCATATTTTTTAGTTTATTATTTTAGTATTATAATTATATATTATTTGTGTATTCTTTCCGAAACAAAATTCTATTTTAATTTGTTAAATACCCATTACAGTGTAGTCTGTTTAATCCAAAGGTTAATTGGTAGAGAATGCCTTGATGCATTAAGTCCGCCCATGTGCCACTATTGTACATAAGTTTAAATAAATATTTAAATAAATAACTAATAATAGATCAAGGTTTCATTCCGGCCCCCTTTGCTTAACTCTTTCGTATTTAGACTTACGTATATAACAGTAACTTGGACATTGCCAAGAGCAATAAATAGCTTGTTGACAAAATAAAAGTGTGTTTTTTTATTTTATATATTTATTTCATATTCTTACAAACGTGTTTACTTCAATTTTTAATGGAGATGTTGACATTTTATGATCAAATATTTAGTACGGGTAGTTTCTCTGTGTGTTCACTCTGAAAATACCCGATCTGAAAAAAACAAATCTTGTTAACAATCTTGTATCCTAATTACATATTATAACATCGAGTCCGTATTTCCTGATAGGTAAGGCAAGGTTAGGCAGAGCTGTAATTATATTGCACCTACTTCTCGCCAGTATGTCCTATATTATGGGGGACGAGCCTATTACCATTGACAGCCGACGGAGCACAAATTTAGTTTCGGGCTGCTACTGAGAAACTCTAGATAGAAAAACCCAACCACACTCTGCTCGACCCAAGTAATCAAACCTCATAACTATAATTATGAGGTTTACCAAAGGAGCAGTTAGAAAACGTTACAAAAGTTATCTCAGACTATCTCACCTTGACTTAGACAGGTCGCTGTTACCCATAGGGTTAAGGTCCCCAGTGCATCTATTGCGTGTAGCTTCCCTAAGAGTAGCGCATTCATTGGCGAGGAGGTGGTTATTCTTCACGGAGCTGGCCATATACTCGTAAGCACGGCTATGGGAGCAGGAGTTGAGGAAACAGCCAGGCATGCCAGACCCGCCGTTGGGGTAGAAATCGGCATCACCACAAGGATCAGAGAATCCAAGCAAGTCTGTGTTTGTGTGGATGACTTCGACGTATTGGGCATCAGTAGCTACCACGCGGTCACCGTCCCTGCCCCACAGAGGACCAGCGGGGTCCAAAGCTGGAAACATAATTAATGTTATTAAAACTTAATGTATTAAAATGCTACGAGCGTTAGAATATGTGGTAACCGACTGAAAATGAAACAGAAATTCGGTCTGATATGTATTTTCAGCCGATAAACAAAAACGATTGTTTATTTATTGATTCGTTAAGTATAACTCAGAAAAGAAACTGGTTGTCTGTAAAGTCGGTTTACGGGCGTTAGTTTAACGTGACAACGTCATAACAAAACATTGATGAAAAGATCGTAACGTTACAATGAGTCATCCTTTTTCGTGCGTGCAGCCGGCGTTCATCGATTTATTAGACGTTGTCACGTCAAAAACATCAGTTTCGATTTTACCGATTTTAAAAAATATGGTTGTTACCTGTAACTCTCCTCACCAAACTTCCCGTTTCCCTGCCAGCGCTTCCGACAAGATGGCCACCAAGACTGAAGCCCACTAGGTGCACTCTTTGGTACGACGCTCCTAATGAAACGAGCCAGTTCACAAATTGTCCGAGTCCTCTGCCAACTGCTCCAGTACCTCCCTTTGCTGTAGTGTATGATCTGTTGGCTAGTCTACTCCAATCGAGAACAATTACGTTGACGTCGTCATTCTCGAGGAAAGCTGAAACAAATTGTAAAATTACAATACTTACTACTAAATCACTACTTACTTAAACTAGGTCACTACTAGGATGTAGTAAACATATAACCTACCTGTCTTTAAGAGTGTGACCGTATTTTTATGGAATTCGGTTGAAAAAAATGGAAAATATCTTAATATGATCTTGATGACGAGGGTCTATAACATAACTCAGCCTTGCCACTATATTTTGATGGCTTTTTTTTTTTTTGAGGATGGGAAATCATCAAATGACTTCTTCCGCTCTGGGTGGAGCGGAAGGGCGTGTCAGACTCTTACTGACTAAAACCCATCCGTGTTCCTTCTAAAGCCCTTTGCGTTCCAGGGCCGCGGTGACTGTTTCGAACAAATTCCGCAACCCTGGCAGGATATTGCTGGCTGGTCAATCTTTTTTCTACGGCATAAGCTATTCTTTACATCCGCAGTTCAAAGCAATACGAGAGAAGAAACAAAAAGCCATTTTGGAATCACGTTATCTGCTTTTGAAAGTAAGATGCTACATAGAAATATATTTTTTGCGTCGTGGTAGAATTCTTTAAAACTTCGACTGTACTTTTTATTTTGGTATTAATAAAATAAAAATGTCGTTTATTTCCTGCAAACTATACACTATCTTATTCATTATGGTTCAATTCTTAATATTAATGTTCGAGTTATTTCTTATTTTTAATATTGTTAACTTAATATTATGGTATTAGTAGGTATTAATAATATAATATCTTAGTAATAATATATTGGGACAACTCACACACGGTCATCCGATCCCAAACTAGGCAGAGCCTGTGCAACCAGACAACTGATAAGCTTTTCGTATTATCATCAATAAATTCAAGTTACCTTCAGTCAGATCCCGATTCATGGTGTTTCCGCCATCACCATTCCAGCCATGAGCGAGGAATACAGTGACCTTCGAAAAGTCAAAGTTTGAATTTTCCAAGGAGCCTATATCACCAAACCCAATGATTTGGGCTATAGTAGGATTGTCCCTGGAAAACACAAAGTTAGATAATAAATAAAATATCTGTTCTATGTATTTTCGTCGAAATAGTCTAAACCAATAAATTGCTAACTAGTCTAGTTACCTACGTGAATTATTATTTAACATGTCATCATCATCCCAGCCGAAAGACGTCAGCTACTGGACATAGGCCTCCCCCAAGTAAGGTTTAGCTTCTAGTTACCTACGTGAATTATTATTTACATATTTGTAAGTTTTTTTTTTTTTTTTTTATTAAAACAACGAACGCGCAATTTTTGATATTATCTATTGATAATATCAAAAAATTTAAGTATATAAATACTTAAATTTTTTTAAATTTTAATGTTAATGTTTAATGTTTTTTTTATTATTTTTATTGTGCCAATAAATGCAATTTTCTTTCTTTCTTTTCTTTCAATATTATAAATAGTTAAAATTGTTTGTTTGCTGCTGGAGGTTATGTTTGAAAGCTGACACTGATCCGATTAAAAATAAAATTTCAATGATAAAATGCTGCACCACTCGTGCCATCGACCTTGTATCCTGAAAACATGCACGAATTCAGGCTGCGGAAGCATAGAAGTGGGAAAATGCTCGATTCACTAACGGAAGTATACCTAGTGATATGCATTTATGGGTATGTTATATTTTACCTTGTATACAGCCAGTATTCGTTGTTCGCTGGATTTCTGGTAAATTCGTTAATGAACTCAATGTCTGCTGGTTCCTCAGCGTCAACCAGGTGCATAATGCCGTCGCCATCTCCGGGAAAGTAGAAGTACCTGTCACCTTCCTTGTAACCCTGAACTGGGTCTTTGAGAACGCTTGCAGCACACGCTGAAATTGTAAAATAAAACTTTAATTGCAATAAAATACAGTGTTACCTGAAAGTATCCCCCATTTATTGGCGAATCGTTGTGGGCGAGTTAATCATTTGTCCCAGTTTCGAAGTTCCTGGTAAGATAGGCACTCCCTGCTCGTTTTCGCATCATAAGTATATTAAAACGAATTGGCATATTGGTTCATATTTAAGTTTCGGCGCACTATATTGGAAATTGAATAGAGGAACCCATATCCTAGGACATCATCATCACCATCTTTTTATACCATCTTTTTAAGCAAATAAATATTATTCTTATTTTAAAATGTTTTTGAGCCATATATACCAGTTTAATTGCGCTTTGATTAATGAGAGTTAAGGAACCTGGACATAGTCTGAATTAGTTACAAACATAAAAACTTAAGTTAAGGCGTCTAGTGAAGTAAGTAGTAAGCACCGAAATGAATAAAAGCCAGTAGATACTTCTTATTGTTCAAAATTTTGACACAGGTTAAGTTTACACTTTATTGAAACTAATAATGAAACATTATTTTTTAAATATTAACTTATTTTAAACCTGTATATCACATATAACTTATTTTTAATCATATTAAATTAAACAATACAAATAATAAATTAATAACATTATATTATTAAGCAACTGTTTTATTTTATTAATTATTTATTTAGCCTAAATTACCTGCTATAGCGACGGATAACAGTAACAAGCACTTCATGATACTCAAGAGAGACACTATCAGCTAGTCCAAATAATCGTAGCTATGAAGTAATTGTATTTATTTGATACACCGTGTTTTATATGTGATTAAACCCATTATCGTGATAGTGATCATAATTACGTTTTATCTCAGTAGTTCAAATTAGAATTTATTTACATATGATTAAATCGGGAAAAATTCCATTTAATTTATTTACTAACCTTACAATGGTACCTATGGTAAGGTCAGTATTAGATGAGAAGGACTTCATATATTTTATTCTTTGTAATACATTTGGGGGAAATTTTGAGTACGACACGTTTTTACAGATGTTTATATGTGATGTGCTTCTAATTCGCAATTTTAGGTACCTAATCTTGTTTACAAGTGTTATAGCGTGATTAATTACGACTCTGATTTTAAGATATAATTAATCGGATTGGGAAAACCATCAAAGGAGGGGAAAAACGGTATGAGCACATAACAGGCGCATCGGGCCGCAACACGTCGAAGCACACTACATCGTGTTTTTTATTAATCTTATGAGTAACAATATTTCAGGGCGTTAAGTTCACATGAATTAACTATGCGATATGAACTATGAAAAAAACGGCTGTCCAGTACGTTCAATAAGTTCACATAACTCGACAAAACATATTTTAGATTTTCTATCCGGAAGAGAGCTGGATCTCTGGAGAGTCGGTGAACTCACGCAGAGTAGTGTCCTACATTCGAGCAATACTACCTACCTTGCAGAGTTAGCCAGCTGAACTGGTAGTGGGCCATGTTTTCCGAAGGGCTATCACCTTAGGTGTAGACCATATATATCATTTGTTTTTATATTTCTATAGTGACTCTAAGAGTTCTCTCCAGTGAATCAACTGTGACGAAACTAAGCTAGATGGACCGTTGACCTTAAAAAGAGTAAAGGGTGGGACAGACTAGATGCGGATGGTGGAAAACCCAATATTGTAGCGTACGTCTGCTAAGTGTGGAGGCTGGGTGGAAAGTGTTTTTTGGTTTTAAATTAGGAATTTAATCTTTTATCTAATAACCAGCCTGGAGTTTGGGGTTTGGTGGTGTGACACCCTCATGCCTCGGAAAGCACGCCCAGCAGTAGGTCGCAGTAGGTCCTGCGCCTGATCTCGCCCCGGTCGTGTCGAATTGTCGTCTCATTGGATTAGTAAGGAACAGAGAGCACTATAATATCTCCTGCGTTCTTGGGTTCTCCGTTGAGTTAGGCCACCGTGATCGACAATCGATCGGCAGGATTATTTAGCGCTGCTAACTAGAAAGACACAACGATGGACTACGATAGGTTTAAATAAATTGATCGATACAACATTGATCGATTTTTTGAATTTATCTCCTTTTATGCAGATGTACTTTCCAACTTATCGCACTCATTATCTCAAGATTCAGCTGAATACCAGTATTTTACGTGGAGCGGCTGCCTACCTAGCTGCCACAACCCATTAACTAGGTAACACGGTACTTCTTGGCCAGACTTGTGTCAGTTTTTCTGGCTTCTGACAATCCGTAACGACTGTCAAAGATCTACAAAATTAAATGGTACGTTAAGCAACGGCTTAACGTGCTTTCCGAGGCACAGAGGAATCCCGGTCTAAAATCCCGAGAAATCTTAACGTGCCAAGATTCCTCCGTGACCATCTGGTGACCATCTGGTCACCCATCCACAGACCAACCTCGGCAAGTGTTGCTTAACCTTGAAGATCGAACTGTACACCTGTTATTATTTAGCCACGAGCAACTAATGACACTACTCACCATGAAAAGGACTCGAGTACATCAGATTCAGGGGGTTTTGCTACTCGAATAATAAAACGAGGCGAATATTCGAATCATGAATCCTCGAACTGCACGTCAGAGTAGCGGTGTGGCCATCTCTAGGGCGCAGCGGACTTATGTTCCCTTGGGAAAAACATGTACTTTTTTATAATATGTCCGCTGGCGCTTGATTGATTGGTTCATACTTACCAGTAGGTATGTCCAGTAGTATACCAGTCAATCAAGTAGTGCTTTAATCATTTTACCTGTTGATTGCATCAGTTTTATTATTAGATTAGAAACAACCTGTGCAGGTAAAAATAAAATTCGCTTAGGCAAATAAGACGTAGTAGATTCTATTACAGATTATATATTTGATAGGTATATGTTTAGGTACCTATGTTTTTCCAATAATTAAATGATTATCGTCTCAAGATATTAGTGGAGGAAACCATTACTGTTGTCGTCAGTTTTGATATTCACTTTTACGACAACAGCTGTGGTTGTTGAGAGGTTCTTTTATCTCTAGGGCTGCTGGGAGTTAGGGTGTTGCTACACCAATAGATCGACAGTCGATCGATGTCAACGATCGACATCGCTCGACGTTGATCGATTGATGTAGTATCTTTGGCTGGTCAACGGATACCGGACGATAAACAATTGATCGACCGCCGATCGATGCTGTCGATCGACGTTGATTGATTGGTGTGGTAGCTTTGGCTGATGATCGAAGAAAGAAGTAGAAACCTTCGATCGACGTTGACTAATTTATTCTACCATCGATGGGTGTGGTAACACACTAACTCTGCTTAATCCTTCAGGGCTTTCAGGTGTGATAACACATATTTTGTTGTTATTTGATTGCAAACAACATGCTAGAGTATTTTATCGGTTTATCTGCGCTGAACCGTCGTAGTATATAATTATGTCGCAGTCTACTTGCTTATTCAGCCATTTAATTGGCTGCCTAGCCTTTTCATTGAACGGCGCCCTTTAATCAGCGGCCTACATTTCGGATATAAATACGAATAGGGATAGGTATAGAAATAATAATATTTCGGTTTCGGATACGGTTACGGATGTAACATTATTTCGGATTATCCGTTGGTTTCTGATACGCCTCCAGAGACTCCATATAGGTTACCTGTAAAGAACTATTATCTACATTTTTCCAAGATTTTAAGTTTAGTATTTTCCGAGTTAATGGTCATTTTCATCTTATTTCTTGAATAATTTCAAAACTATTTATTTTAGAATTATTAAAAAAATACAATTAAAACCCTCACAATAAGCTCTTTCATTTAATATGTCACATGTTATAGTTAGGTAGAATTTTTTTTTTATGTTTCTAGCTTCTCGCCCAAAAGTCACCCCCATACTCAAAATTTATTTATTTACGTAACGCGTCCGTGTTTGGGTCACAAAAGTTCATATGTGTACCAAATTTCAACAGAATCAGTTCAGTAGATTCGAAAAAAATGGCTGTGACGGACAGAGAGATACTCGAGTGATCCTAGAAGGGTTCCGTTTGTCACGGATGTTCGGAACCCCTAAAAACAATTCCATAATAAATCACATATAATCATCGGGCTATATTATCAAGTAAATAGGTTTGGATTGATTAAAATGGGTTTGTGCTGATAACTGTGAAATCAATTAATTGAAATCGATCAATCGACAAAGCCCAGCTGCGCGGGGCTCCTGTTTCTGTCTACAGGGTTTAAAGGAACTTAACATGAATGGGGTGACGGAAGCTATGATCGCTCGTTTTGCTCGCTCACTTTAGCTCCCGTCACCCATCGTCGTACCGTTGTAACCTAACCTATCCGTGTCGTATCCGTAATGTTAAATTGAATGGTCTTCTTTATTTTAGATCTATGTTATTTAGAAGAAATAAATGAAGGTACTGTATTGAGACTTTCGATCGGTACAGTATAATTACAGGTTATTTTTTTTCTCATTTAGCGGGTACGATTCCCGGTTTCAACACGCGATTATTTAAAATTCTTTAAATGCAGTTCGTATTGTTTTTAATATATAAATGAAGTCTTCGTTCAGTAATTTTTTCTATCCACAGTATTTAAGGTACTTTCCCTCCATGTGGCAAGGGCAGGAAAATTGCAGAATATCCCGTGAAATTGTAAACTAGTTTTTCTTATTTAGACACGAATATATTGGAAAGTATTGAATTTGGAAACGATTTATTGTATAAAAACGATTTTTTCATAATATATCGAATAATTATAATGCAATAAGATTTTTTACAATCTTACGGAGTCTGCAATTTTTCGGTGACGTATACATATTAACATTTATTTGGTAATTCATTCGACACTTTTTATTTATCTGAGAATGAAAATATTTCGTGGCGATAGATCTATTAATAATTCGATGATACAAGTTGATGAGAAATATAAACTTCGGTGACACAAAATATAAATCCAAAATTAAGCTAGACTTAGGACGCATTTTGTCCAGATTAAACAATTTAGGAACACTGTAGCAACGACTTAGTAGGTAATTGAAATAATAAATAAAAGTGTAAGTCACGCGCGCGGCTAGTGTGTCTGCTCGGCCGGACAGAAAAACCTGTGATAACCGACACGTTATGAAAGGTTTTTCTGCTCGACTATAATATGACATTCGGTTAGGGTTACGGATAGATTTCTATTTGAGTTTCGATTACGGAGCTCCTTAACATACCTGGTATAGTCAGTATTATACTATGGTAGGCCATAGCCTGCACAAGGATATAGGTAAAACAATTTTCATCCTGGTAGTGCGTTTCTGTAATTTAATTTCGGCTTCCACGGGGTTGAAGCCCTTGGCATTAATGACAGCAATATCAGTAGGTGTATTTTTTTATCTCAAACATACCTTCCAATATCATATTGGAAAAATCTAGTTACATATTTCTTATCTTTAGGTAATACGTATCTTGTTGATTTAATCAAAACAGAAGCCACGCACCCCAATATATCGATAAAAGTGGTAACTTTGATTTACTTTAGTACGTCATCATAATTCGCATTATTATGTACGTACGTGAGACGATAAGATTTTAAATTCGATGTCTATCCAATCTACATTAATATTATACATCCGAAATTGCACTTGTCTGATGTTTTGTGAAATGTCTCAATAATTAAACTGGTTATTTGTTTCTTAAGTAGAAAAGACTTTTCTATTCCGAAAATATCGAGATCGAAGAATGGCCACCCTCCGGTGATCATGGACTTTACGTGACACAAAATTTCATTACGCCTGTTTTTCTTGATGCGTTAAGCACAGGTTTAACAATTTATCATCAAATTCTACTGCAAGCTTTGGTCGAGTACGGAACCGTGATTGGTTAATTAGTGTAATTTTGAGTTCCTTGTTTCTCTCTTACTGACTAAAAGGGCACATTTGAAGGAAAACGGGTGGGCCGTTTTCCTTCAAATGTGCCCTTGAGGTTCCAGGGCCGCGGTAACTTTTTCTAACAGTTTCGCAATCCCTGCAGGCACTGGCCCTAGCGGGCCCCGTCAACTATGCCGACATCTCTTTATCTTCTTCCCTTATCAGACGGCGAGCTACTCATCGTTGGCCGTCCGCTATCACCCTGCGACTCCCGAATAGATAGTACAACTACATTCCACCAGTAATGTTTAACGGCCGGTCTCAATAACGTTTCTACCTTTAACCAACTGTTAAATTAGCTACCAACAGTAGCTGAAACATCATGTTTGCCTTTCAAAGATCCATGTCCCAAAGTCCCATGTAATAACGGGTACTTCACTCTTGTACAAACCGGGGAAAAAAAAACATATTTCGGGAGGCTAATGAGCAATTCCGATGGGAAAACCCGACACATGCTCTGCAGTGGGCCTTGTGTGTGACGACTGGACCAGAGAGGCAAGAAACTATAACTCATATTATTACTTTTTAATATTATGTTTTTACTGATTATTCTCTAGGCAGAGCAGTAGGACACGCCTAACGTCAAAATTAGCGTGTTATTGACATGCTATGTAAAATCTTATCTTCTGCGTGTCACTGTCGTGAATGTCACTAATTGCTCGTTTGGGCGCCAAATAATAATTTACTACCTACCATAATTAATGATACAAATTTCTGACACGTGCAGAAGATATTAATATTGTGGTACTATAAACTGGTGTGGTAGTGTGGTACTGAAAGAATAGCACCATCCCATCACTTCCCGTGGGTGTCGTAAGAAGCGCCTTACCAGAGAATGGGCAGCAGCATTCTCTGTGCATTGCAACAGCTCTACACTGCGATCGCCAACCCACCTGCCAAGCGTGGCGATTATGGAAAATCCCCCCCTTGGGGGAGGCCTATGTCCAGCAGTGGACGTCTTCCGGCTGATATGATGATGATGTTGATGACCTATACCAGAAATAAGCGGAAAAGATTACCTACCTCAATTAATTACGTCCATAAATATTTGATTATGGACGTACGTGTTAAAGTGAGCTATGAATCTGTGCATATTGCAGCTGAGATCTCCAGCAAAGTCATTCGTTTGTCGCAATCTCATTCAATGCAGGCAGCCAGAATACAGAATTTTATTAATCTGAGGGCATAGAACGAATGTTTAAACGTATAATTACTTTACAGAATCGTTAACGTAAGTGAATTTTGAATATAAATAAACTACAACCCCATAGTATTTTGGTTTAATTTTATGCGACAAACACGATTTGTTTCATACAAAAATATTATACAATTCAAAGCAATATTATGTGTGAAACGAGTATAGAGTAAAATTTTATGTTACGTTACTATACGTCAAGTGCAGTATAACGTAAATGCAAATTTATATTTGATGTAATGGTAAAGATTCTCCTACGCTGATTGGATCATGGGTGATCAGTATGAACAGAAAGCACATTCTCGTTCTTGTCAAAATGTAGGGAAATGAGCGGTGCTTTTGACAACTAGCGACTGCGATGTGAATGCAGCGGTCTTTAAAAATACGGGAATCACCCCTCTGCTTGTAGATAAAATTACATGTACGTACAGTACAGCTATTTTTTAATGTCTCTCATAAACACGAAGTCTCTACTCTACAAGTCGGATCAAGGATGAAAAGATTGTGATTGTGTTGATTGTCTTGTCTTGTTGTTATTATTGATTGGGTTGCCTCTCCATAAGCTTATATTAATCAAAAAATATTAATCTGTCCATACAAAATACTAGTATTCAGCTGAATCCGGTTTGACTGGAAGCCGCGGTTTGAGTGAAGATCCGGTTTTGCATAGTTGGGAAAAGGCTAAGCAGATGATGAAATCTGTCTACACACTTACACCTGTCATCACTACTTCCAATCATACAGGTTATTCTAAACGAAACAAATAAATGTCAATAAATAAAGCTTTATTCGTCATAATGGATCATCGTGATCATCGAGTCCTTTAGAAAGGCCAGTTGGAGCCGGTGCGGAGACCGTAGATACCGTTTCTGTAATCAAAAGATACAAATGTTAGAGAAATTGTAAAATATTTTGCTTCATGGTAATAGTAAACATAGACTTGTCTAGCTCACGACCGTTTAAACTGTTAATTATGAATCATCCTACTAATGAAGCCTCATAGGACGGTAAATTGTTATTTTCTTTTCAGGGACTAATTCGATGTGAATCGTAAAATGGTTAGTCAAAATTAAGTCTTCAAATTGTCATCAATAACGTACCCTCGTTTTGAGACAACTCCGTTACCCATGTTGAGGGAGCTACCAGTGCACTGGTTGTTCTGGGCCTGTTGGATGTTGGAGCACAATCTGCCGACGAAGTGGTTGGTGCGGACACTGGAAGCGAAGAGCTCAGGCGCTCTGCTGTGGGAGCAGGTACTGATCCAGCAACCAGGCTGAGGGTTCCTGCCTCCGTTGGGGTAGAAGTCACCGTTAGCAATACGGTCGAAGATACCGAGGAGACCACCGTCAGTGTGGATAGCTTCAACATATGCACCAGCATTGCCGTTCAAAGCGTTAGAGTTTCCGCCCCAGTTGGGTCCAGCAGGGTCCAAGCCTAGAAAATAAAATTTATAATTACTCAACACTGCTGACAAATATTCCACAGCATTGATATAACTGAGAAGATGTACAATTTGAATAAATTACCTGTAACACGAGACGGACGACCACCAGCCTGCCGACCAGCGTTACCAACAACGTGAGCACCCAAACTGAAGCCGACCAAGTGGACGTTGTTCCAGTTACCACCGGCGGTGTTGATGAGCCACACGAGGAAGTTTCCTAGGAACTGACCAACGCCGGGCACACCGTTGGTAGCAGTAATGTAGTTAGAGTTGGCCAGAGCACGCCAGTCAACAACGATGACATTGACGTCTTGGACTGCGAGGAAAGCGGAGGTGATTTGAGGGTTCATTCCGGAGTTTCCATTGCTGTTCCATCCGTGAACGATGACTTTCAAGCCACGGTTGGCACGGTAGTTGGAGTTCCGGATAGAGTTAGCGTTGCCATTGACAATGACTTGAGCGTTGGTGGGGTTCTGCCTGTAAAAGAAAAATATAAGCTAAGGTAAGAAATGCATCCGAAAGTAGAATATAATAGCGAGTTAAAACAATAAAATAAGATATTTACCTAGTGAAAAGCCAGTACTGATTGTTGGCGCCATTTCTGCTGTGCAGAAGTGCCTCATCCACGGGTTCTTCAAGGTCCACTAAATGGGGGACACCATCACCATCGGGCATCCAGAAGTAGCGGCTCTCGCCCTCCACGTAGTGGCTGTTGTCCCCGGGAATAAGAGGGATGGCGCCACCCGCGCACACTGGTAAAAAATATTAATTTTCGTTTAGATTTATGGGAAGCATGATTGAGAAATATGGTGAAAATAAATTCTGAATGAGTAAAAAGTTTGTATAACTGAAGGAAGTATTGATTCCTAAATTTCAATAATTCATTTGCAATCATAATAAAGTTTTTAAGAATTTAAGTTACAACATTCTCTTTTGTTTCATTTTTATTTGAGAATTTAAATATAAAAACAACACAGTTAGGTAATGTGTATGGGTGTAAGGGTAGAAGAAGACCAAAGAAACGATGAAACCTGATTTTGAGAAAAATTATATGCCTAGACAAAAAGTGAATGTTGGGACTTACATGCGACCAACGCAGCCAACACTACCAGAGACTTCATGGCTTTAGGCAGAATTAAATCAGGTGAGGACTAAAAAGTATTTATAAGCCTGTTAATCTTACCTAAATATCAACAGATCTTTTGTCAAATGCTCAATGAGCATGATAACGGCTAATTACGACGACTGCGATACGCTGAGTTGATTGATATTCCATATAATAAATACGAAAAGTGTGTGGATTTGTTTGTCAGGATATTATTACGATTTTCTCTAATATAGACAAAATAAAAAAAAATGTGAAGACGGCTTGAAAAATTCACCTTATATTTGGAATGTTTCCAGATAAAAAGAAATTTAAAACATACAGGTTTTGAGTGTCTTATGGTAAATTGTTGTTTTATTCTGATACGTAATACCCTGGGCTAAAGCTATATTTGTTGATACATGTCGTAGTAATTAATCGTCTACTTATTGATTCCTACGTGATGCACCTATCTACAAATATTAGGATTCCGTCCAAACAAATGTATAAGGTGACATTATTATGACAGGACAGTGATGTCCCAGCAGAGGTAACAGGTCCGCAATACTGATAATTCATAAGAGTATTGTTTTGAACCCAAGCCTGAGACAGGAGCGTCTGGTACACGTAGGTATATCCTTATGCGGTTATGCCATAAAAACTGTTCTAAAAACTTTACAACGTGTAACAGAATAAACGCAATACCTCTTAAGGGGTCATTGTACTCATCATTATGAACAACTTTCATTATGGGACCAACACTGAAACCGCGATAAGTTCTACAGCCAGTGACGGTGGTGGAACATGACCCACTGCCTCTCATGGAGAAAAGTCTTAAGTTCTAGCTTCCCATCGAAAGTACTTCGATCATTATAATAATTTGCAATCCACAGTCCAGGTTCTCGGTCATCGGTCCATATGCTATCATTTTGACATTGCAACCGAATTCATTGATTGTTCTACCATTGTAATGGATTCTTTCCATTGTGAAAGAATAAGTTACGCAACCAGGGTGTGGCTTGCACCTCAATTTCCTCCACTGGTTCGAAAGAATTGCGACTCTAAACTCATCATCTGCCTAGCCTTTTCTCAACTATACTGGGGTTGGCTTCCAATCAATCCGGATTCAGCTGAATACCGGTATTTCACGTGAAGCGGCTGCCTACCATACCTCTACAACCCGTAACACGGTACTTCATGGCAAGACTGGAGTCAGATTTTCTGGCTTCTGACAATCCGTAACGACTGCCAAAGATCAAATGATGAAAAATGAACCAACGACTTAAAATGCTTTTCGAGGCATGCAGGAATCTCGGCATGTTAAGATGGTCACCCATCCACAGACCGACCTTGGCAAGCGTTGCTTAATCTTGAAGATAGACCCGAGTGGCTGTTGTTCTTTAGTCACGAGCTCCTCATTTTTTTTTTGCGACTCGTTTAAACTAAACATCTAAAAACGTAACGGACCCCAATCACCTAACTCAAACTTACACTTGATATTTTTGATTCATTAACACCGACTACGATTTTGTTTTGATTTCACGCGCGATTAAAATTATATAACTACGTAGATAGTTTAATGTTCCAGATCACAGTAGCTATCAACCGAAATTACATAGATTACATTCTGATATATTATATTCAGAAACATCACGTTGAACTCGAGTCGTGCAGTATTCCATCCATCACTGTAGTGCCTGCTGGGTTTCAATTGTATACTCATTTGGTACTCCGGAATAGGGTTGTGATGGAATCTCGCTTTCACTTCCGCGGATGATATGCGGATCTTCCTCCGCATCCGGCAGTGTAAAGCGGAGTTGTACAGGTCTCATAAGAAAATCAGGTCCAACTAAGCTTCTTAAGATCCCTTAAATTGCTAGAAATAAAATAATTCGAAATTTCCAGTTTTTGCTTCCATGTCACCATGTTCAATACCAAAGGTTAGTTTTAAAAGAATTCATGGATACAGGAAAAGCAATTTAAGTTTTCTTTAGAAAGTGAAAAATTACTCCCATCTTAGGCTGCGTTTCCACCAGAGATGAGCGAGGATGCATAGGGATATATGTATGTGTTTGTTAAGAACCAATAGAATCGCTTGCGCTGAGCGAGGCTAGGTAAATAAAGCGATTCTGGTGGAAACGCAGCCATACTATTTAGAAAAACTCTAAACTGTTTAGGTCTACTATATGGGTGTTTTGCGCATGTATATTTTTTTTATTAAAATCAGTTTATTAATGAATAATGGCTTGCCAATAAACGCTCTTTACGGCTGAATTGATTTCGATCACAGGTTTAAAGCAAAGGATTATTTTTATCTTGCTAGTTGGTTGTCGTGGGACATAACATATTTACGACTTTTACGGGCGAAGCCGTTGCGTCTGGCAAGAACTGAGGTTCATAAACGTGAAAAATTCTCCAACCGTGTTCGACAGTGATTCGTCGTCGACTTTTGTTAAGCGATTCTATCAAATAAAAAAAAATGTTATCAAAATATAATCTTATCATGCTAACCAAGCCTTCTCGACTATAGACTCGTGGGCCCATCCATTATTGAATTATCACGTTAATAAGACTAAAAATCAAAGCGATAAAGTCATAATTGCAGCCGTAAGGAAACGAAAGCCTCATCTAACTGAAATTGGCATAGATTAGTGAACTTATCTGACATAATAAATTATTGAGTAAAGGTATGGCAAAAGCAATTTGCAACAAAAATGTATAGATATAGTTAGTTACTACTTGTTTCGCAAGTAATGAAAGTACGTGACAAGTCAAATTAGTTAATGCTGTGGAATCAGTGCACACATTTCTTCTTTTAGGCTTTTTGATTTTCACATGGCAGTCAACTAGGTATGTCTTAGGGACATTAACCACCACTGCATGGAAATGAAAATGACTCAATTTGGAATCATCATTATTATCATTTCAACCTAAAGACGTTCGCTAGATATAGGCCTCCTCTAGGCGACGCCACATTCCTCGTAGCACGCACCAGGTTATTGGTTCACCTTGTCGAGACCCTTCAACACTTCGTCTTCCGGTACTCGATCGCCACTCCAACAAGGAATACCTTACTAAAAAGCTATCCTTTACTTCTTGCTATCCTTTACTCTAGCTATCCTTTACTCTTGCTATCCTTTACTTCTTGCTATCCTTTACTCTAGCTATCCTTTACTCTTGCTTTCCTTTACTCTTGCTATCCTTTACTTCTTGCTATCTTTACTCTTGCTATCCTTTACTCTTGCTATCCTTTACTTCTTGCTATCCTTTACTCTTGCTTTCCTTTACTCTTGCTATCCTTTACTTCTTGCTATCCTTAACTCTTGCTATCCTTTACTCTTGCTATCCTTTACTTTTTGCTATCCTTTACTTCTTGCTTTCCTTAACTCTTGCTATCCTTTACTTCTTGCTATCCTTTACTCTTGCTATCCTTTACTCTTGCTATCCTTTACTTCTTGCTATCCTTTACTCTAGCTATCCTTTACTCTTGCTTTCCTTTACTTCTTGCTATCCTTTACTCTTGCTATCCTTTACTCTTGCTATCCTTTACTTCTTGCTATCCTTTACTCTAGCTATCCTTTACTCTTGCTTTCCTTTACTTCTTGCTATCCTTTACTCTTGCTATCCTTTACTCTTGCTATCCTTTACTTCTTGCTATCCTTTACTCTAGCTATCCTTTACTCTTGCTTTCCTTTACTTCTTGCTATCCTTTACTCTTGCTATCCTTTACTCTTGCTATCCTTTACTTCTTGCTATCCTTTACTCTAGCTATCCTTTACTCTTGCTTTCCTTTACTTCTTGCTATCCTTTACTCTTGCTATCCTTTACTCTTGCTATCCTTTACTTCTTGCTATCCTTTACTCTAGCTATCCTTTACTCTTGCTTTCCTTTACTCTTGCTATCCTTTACTCTTGCTAGCCTTTACTCTTGCTATCCTTTACTCTTGCTATCCTTTACTCTTGCTTTCCTTTACTCTTGCTATCCTTTACTCTTGCTATCCTTTACTCTTGCTTTCCTTTTCATACCGGATTAATCTAGGTTTTAAATAAAAAAAAATAGTTGCTTAATCATTTTATTATAGCTATACCTACTATGTCTATCGATAAATAAGTAGACATGCATCACGTTCCAATTTTGCCATTTCATTGTTTTATTTTTTTTAGGTATAAACGGTCCATCGAAGTTTAGTAAGGCCAGCTTGATCTAAGCGAAAGGCCAAGAATACCGCTTTTGTAAAATAGTAATTTAATTTAATAAGCGTAAAAAACATGAAGTATATCGATTAGTAGGTATAGGATTACAATCAATCATGATTTGACAAATTTTATAATTATCGATTGATTGTTTGTGCCACTCGACACTTTAACAAACTATGCAAAATAAATTGAAGACCATTAAATAATATCGGTGGTCGCTCAGTGGTCGAAATTCGACGATAATTGTTGTATTAACATAAGGTATTTTTAAGCATTAAGTATTATTAAAAAAAATATTAGCACCGAATGTTGAAAAACGATTTATTTGTTTCGATATGAACTATAAATTTAGTTAATATATATATTTTTAAATTTTTAATTTTAAGAATGAATTACAGTTTTTCATTATATTACTCAAAAGCTCGCGAAATGGCTACCTATGTGCTTAGCTTAGTTTCCTTCTCCTCTCCCTTGTGGATAAAGTAAACAAAAGAAAATTATGTTTGAAATCTGTGCCCGTAACACTGGGCACAGATTTCAAACATAATTTTCTTTTTTTCGCAAATAATTTCAGAATTTTACCTTAAAGCACAATAATACCAAAATGCATCCGTCATATAGATTGTGTGCACCATAAACTTGCTAATCTAAATAAATCAGTCTATGGATGCACTAAACAACTCTTCCAAATAATCTCGTAAAAAGTAAATCGTAAATCGGTCTTTTTTCGATTTGGACATAATGCAGAAAAAATTGTGTGGCGCCGACCCAAAGTAACATGGGATAACGGCAGGAACATGATGAGATAAATCGATTAGAATCGATTTGTCGATCTTTCCTATTGAAATAACGAGATGAGACGAGACGAGATGGGATAACGTGAGGAACACGATGAGATAAATCGATTAGAATCGATTTGTCGATTTCCTATTGAGAATCGTCATTCCTACCATTTGTTACTATATAATTGCGCAAAGGCGAATTCACAAAATTACACCAAATGACCAGCGCCATCTATCGTCAATGAAATTGTCCTTTCAAAATATTCGTTTGGACAAAGAAGCCTACATATAAATGATTATCGTGCATGTGTTAGTCTTCTAATCTTAGTTAGGTTCGTTATCTTTGCTCAATAGATGGCGCTGCGTGTATGTGTATCCCAGAATGAAAACTAATTTGTTCTTGAACAATTAATTCATATCTTTAAAGTGGACCAATTGCGTTGAGACAAAAACTAAGATGTACTCAACTCTGAGTACAACTTAGTTTTTGTCTCAACGCACGCAAATTTCATATTTATAAAACTCACTTGTACTGATTTTAACCGACTTCCAAAAGGAGGAGGTTCTCAATTCCTTTGTGTTTTTTTTGTGTAGTTTTACGTGATCCGCGGATCGTCGCGGCTTAGTGCTTTACGGTTTCTTATTAAACTTAAAAATTCAATATCTTTTGATTTTGTGAGTCGATTTTGATGAAATAAACGCTAAATAAAAGTTGATATGACATTAAATATTTGGAAGTACCTAGTTTTTAAAAACAATCAGTGTTTTTTTAACAGAACAGAACAGAACAGTATCGTAAAAGATTATACTTAAATTATTTTGAATTAGGTTAAATCAAGGGTTGGCGGGGGTTGCAACTTGTACTGTATTTTAATCTGTCATCTAGAAAGCGCCGCTTCAGCATTCTCTGGAAAAGTCTTTTCGGTCATTAATGCTAGTGACTGGAATAGATTTTCTGTTCCTGGACAAGGTACAATTATTAGACCTACGGTGATGTAAGGTCAGAAGGAACAAATTAACATGGGATTTCGGCCCCCACTTCCAGCGGCTGGCGCCCAAGTTAATGGGCGCGGTGGGGGGCTGTCAACGCTGCTTCCCAATCTGGGGGACCCGAGCACCGCCTGTAGGCGGTTGTACGTGGGGATCGTGCGATCGATGGCCCTGTATGGGGCCCCAATCTGGGCGGCTGACCTGACGGCCAGCACCATCACTGTTCTGCGGAAGCCGCAGAGGGTGATGGCCGTCAGAGTCATCAGGGGATATCGCACGATCTCCTACGAGGCGGCTTGCGCACTGGCCGAATCTCCGTCGTGGGACCTGGAGGCGAAAGTGCTCGCGTCACTGCACCGGTGGCGCGAGGACGCGGGGGCGCGCGGCGAGCTACTGATGCAGCGTCAATTTGAGCTGCGTCGGTCGCAGCTGCGCGAGGTCCTGGTGGCGGAATGGCGGGACAGGCTTTCGAGCCCTTCCGCCGGCCTCATCACCATCGAGGCCATCCGGCCAGTGCTCGACCTCTGGCTCGGGAGAAGGCACGGCTCCCTGTCGTTTCGTGCGACGCAGGTCCTCTCGGGGCATGGCTGCTTCGGGAGGTTCTTGTGTCGCATAGGCAGGGAGCCGGACGCTCGATGCCACCACTGCGTCGACTGTCGGGAGGACACGGCACGGCATACGCTTGCAGAGTGTGCAGCTTGGGAGGAGCCGCGCCGTGCCCTCATCTCTGTTGTAGGCGGTGACCTCTCGCTGCCGGCCGTAGTCCATGCTATGGTCGGCGGTGAGGAGTCCTGGAACGCGGTGGTCTCTTTCTGCGAGACAGTTATCGCGCAGAAGGAGGCTGCGGAAAGGGAGAGGGAGATCACGATCGCTCTCCCGGCCCGCAGCAGGCGCATCGGGCGTCGGAGGAGGGCTTATAAGAGGAGGGCTATATGCTGCCCTCTTCTGGCCCCCCTAACTGGGTCCAGGGGCGGCAGACTTGGGGATGTCCGTTGCCCCCCATTCATCCGGACCCGAGGTGGCGGCGCGTGGTGTTCCCGTGCGCCCCTATTTGACGTAACGGGGGGAGTCAAACACCTCACTCTCCCCGCTGACGCGAGGTGGCCCGCAAGGACGGGCCGGCACCAGCCGGGGATTACGGAAGTCGCATCTGTTCCCGCGATCTCCGGCGTAGGTTGTATGTGTTTCTCCGGTGTAGATGGAACACCGGGGTAACCACCCTGTCAGTAAGAGTCTGACAGACCCCTCCGCCCGCCCCAGGGCGGAAAAAAAAGAAGGAACAAATTAACATGCGTTTCATTACTAGACAGATATTACGGCTGGTGGCATAATTTCGACGAACTAAAATTATCTCCTTTGATACCTCATTCAACACAGTTGGGAGAAGGCTAGGAAGATTAAGAGACCTTTTTGGGTGACGGCAACTTCCAACTTCTTCCATGACTCTGTTTTAGGCCTATTTTCAAAATGATATCTGCACACCTCCTTTTTGGTCTGCCAACATTTATTTTATTCATTAGGTACCACAAAAATACTTCGAAATAAAAAGGGAAACAATAATATATGGAAGACTGATTTAATCACTTTAAAACATTACATAGATAGCTGTTTAAAAAGACATATTCAAATTATTGTAACAATTCAGCATGAATGTTATAAAAAGTTATGTCCGTAGTTTAGAAAGGCCAACTTGATCCAGTTCTGAGGGCGTAAAGTCCATTTCTGAAAAAAAAAAGAAAGAAATAAAGTTATGAACAGGCTTGATTTTCTAGTAATATTACGCCATATTATAGGGTTAATTTGGTTAGGAGTTTTAATTTCTAGTGTAAATAGTTAGTTTAATATTTATTAAAGCAGTTGTAAATATGTGTGTGAATAAATATCATCAATTATTTAGTAGAAAATTAGAAAAAAAAATAACAGAATGTTATTGATAAATATATTAACTAACTAAAGGTTTTTGTGAAACGTGATTGCTGCATTCATGATCACTTAAAAATTATATTAAATTAGTGCTAAATACAAATAAAATTAATAAAAAGCACATACAAATCCAGGCACATTACAGCAGCATCGTGCCGCAGAGCATCACATTTCAATTCAATATAAAACTGAGCGGTATGGTCCTTCTATCCGTCTTGCGCTAATCATTCATGCAATATTTACGCGGGTGATATATAAAAATTTCTGAGATATATGCGACAGGGCAGTCTCTGGCATTTCCACAAAACTTACCCTCGCTTGTTAATATTGGCATTGCCCATAGGGAATTGAGCTCCATAGCAGGTTCCGAGCGAAGCTTCCCCGATATTGGGGCACAGTCTGCCAATCAAATGGGTGTGCCGGATAGTGGAGGCGAAGAGGTCGGTGGCGCGGCCGTGAGAGCAGATGCTGGTCTGGCCCAAGCAACCTGGCTGCCAGTGCGAACCACCGTTGGGGTAGAAGTCAGCGTTACCACTGGGGTTGAAGATACCAAGCACGTTACCATCGGTGTGAATAACTTCTACATATTGACCGTTGTTGGGGCTCAACCTGTTGGGGTTAGTATGCCATCTGTATCCTGCGGGGTCCAAACCTGTCAAATTAAATAAATTATGTTATACAGGGTGTCCCAGAAGTACGTGGTCATATTTAAGGATGGTCTTCTGTAGCTGCTATACAGTAAAGAAATAATATATATATAAAAACATTGACGTTTTTCAAAAAACCCAACCTAGAAAAACGGCGAAAAAGTAAAAAAAAAACGCTTTTCAAGCAGTCTGATGCAGTTGCTAATATGTGATTGAACTAAAATAGACAACTGTTTCGACTGCTTGAAAAGTTAACTTTGAAAGATTTTAATCGTTTTCTGCAGTCTGGTTTTTTTTAAAGTTATTTTTTTTTATTTTGAAATTGTGTTATTATATTTTAATTAATCAAAATTTATTTATTTATTGTCAAAATTCTACACGGTGTTCCAAAAGTGCGTGGTCATATTCAAGGTGGTATTATGTAGCTATTATAAAGTAAAGAATATGACCACGCACTTTTGGAACACTTGTAGATTTTTGACAGTAAATAAATAAATTTTAATTAATTAGAATATAATAATTAGAATATAAAATGTTGTAATATTCTACACCGTGAAACCGCAGGCAGCAGAGTTAACAATGCAACTTACCAGTAATGCGGGCAGGGCGACTTCCAGTGTGACGTCCAGCGTTACCAACGACGTGAGCACCCAAACTGAAGCCCACCAAGTGGACCTGGTTCCAGTTACCGCCGGCGGTGTTGATAAGCCAAGTGAGGAAGGTTCCGAGATGCTCGCCTACACCGGGGACACCAGCTACAGCGCTGTAGTAGTTGCCGTTGGCGAGAGCGCGCCAGTCAACTACGATGACGTTACAGTCCTGAACCGCGAGGAACGCGGAAGTGATGAGAGGATTCATGGGAGAGTTTCCGTTGTTGTTTAATCCGTGAACGATAACGTTCAGGGGACGAGCGCCATTATAATTTGAACCCCAAATGGTGTTGGCATTCCCGTGAACAATAACTTGAGGGTTGTATTGATTTTGCCTGAAAAAAATTAGTTTATGCAAGTTCGTGATTACAGTTCCGTTTTTGCATGTCTAAGCCCAGGATTGACTATGTGGAGTAGAAACTATAGAGCCTTGATTGCTGCGATGCTTGCTCAAACAGGTGCGCAGTTCAATTGTTTGATTGAAGTGGAAGTTATAAGGACAATATCAATTAAAAATTACCGAGGCTTTAATGAATTAGTATTGTCAGCTTCTGACGAGCCACTGGATAATATCCTTAGGACATGAATAAACTCACCGAGTATACAGCCAGTACTGGTTGTTGGCGCCATTCCTGTTCTCGCGCAGTAAGTCTTCATCGATTGGCTCGTCGAAGTTCATTTGTACGGGATTGCCTTCAGCATCAGCCACCCACATGTAGTGGCCTTCTCCTTCGTTATCACTCGGGATAACATGACCGGAACATACTTAAAAAAAACAGTTTCATTTTATAAGACCTGTTCAATATATTTGAGGATGGACAGATGATGAATATGTCAAAGATTATATAGATATAAGTCATCACCAACAAAGTACCAAAAACTATAAGAGTAGACAGATACAATACAACATGTCCAGAAATGTTTCTAATTAGGCTAAGTAACTTCCCTTCCAAAACAAGGAAAGACAGAGAAGTCGCAAGACTAACGGAAGAGCTACTGGACCTATTCAAAGATGATTTGCCTATAGCACTTAAATTCCGTCTTGACCGTGCATAGACTTGTTCTTTGACTGGAGAACAAGTCTCTTTTTCTCTTATTAGCATTAAATAATAAAAGCCGGTCATAATTACTTCTACACCGGATTTCAGGAAATAAATTAACGAAGCGTCACAAGTCAACCAATTACAGCGGAAGCTCGACAAACTGCCACATTAATGTTGCGATATTTTTCCAGATAGACGATTACATATCGAATTAATTGAGATACTCCGCCAGTCGCAGACGGACGTAATAATACACAGTTTTTATCGTAACGGAAAGTGACGAAACCGCACGATATGATTGCAAATAGTTTAGTGTGATTTGATATTTCGAACCTCAAAAAATAAGGATAGTTATCCTTACTAACACTTGGAACCCCTTAATTGAACACCTAAATATGATTGCACTGTATGACTACAACTCTCGGTGCTTTTTATTATATTATTTAATTAATTATGTTTATAATATAAAATTTAGTTTGGGTATTTTTTTTTATTTATTTCTAATGGTTTTTATAAAACCTGTAAAAGAATAAACGCAATACCATCTATGGGGTCATTGTACTCATCATTATGAACAAGTTTTACTACGGTAACAACATTGAAATCGCGAAAAAAAACGACTTTATTTATGTGTGTATAACTCGACAAAATGTACTGAACAGCAGATTTTTTTTTTCGCGATTTCGGGGATCTTAAATGGATTTAAATATGTGATTATAAATTATTAATTGTTGATTTAACGCAAGCGAAGTCGCGCAAAAAATTTATATTTAATATTTTTATCATATACTTACAAGCCACAAGAGCTGTTACTACTACGACGGCCTTCATGTTGGAGTATAATGCAATAGTTAGCTTCGCAGGGGTTTTTATAAAAATGTGTTATCTCAGACATGTGAGATTAATATCAATCTTAGCAGGGGATTATTAATAATTGTTTTAGATATTTTTAGGTTGAGTGAACATTATTTAGTCATCAATTGGTTTTTACAGATGCGTGTAGGTAAAGGTATATCTAGGTTGTAGGAGGTAGGTGTAAGGTAGGTAGGTTTGGTTATCTAACTATCAATTGAAAATAGAAAGTGAGCTGCGAATTTATCATCCTGAGGCAAACTTCTATTTTTTTATTTTAATAATAATGTTCTTTTATATCTATATAGAGCCTTTTTGAAGGAATTTGTGTAAATTTTTATCTTCAGATTTTTCCTATCCCACTCCCACCACACGCTATTATTAAAATGACATAGTTTTAAACCGACTTCTAAAGAGGAGGAGGTTCTCAACTCATTTTTTTTTTAAGTTTGTGGTCTTATTACTCCGTCATTTAGGAACCGATTTGAAAAATGTAATGTAAATTTTATTTTAAAGGATATAGGTACTTTCCGGTTGGTCCCAAAGAAATTTCAACGAAATCAGTATATCGGTTCAGTACTCTGGTTTTTAAATCAAAATAGCTGGAAAAAAATTGTCATCCAAGTGAACCAAATTTTGAGTATTTTGCTTTCCTGTGACTTTCCAGTGGTGTTGTTAGGTGTGGGGTACCACTTAAAAGTGACAAATACTTTTTTTTTTCAAAAGAAATAAGACTGATATCCAAATAAAAAAAAAAACACTATAAAGTATAAAATAACTTTAATTTCGGAAGTCGGTGTTAAAATACAAAGAAACAACAAAGACATCTTTTTGTTTGTAGTGTTTTTTTTTATTTAGAGGTCGGTTGCTGTTATAAGATCTATTAATTATATTTAAAGCGAAGCCGGTCTAGTTAGAGTCGTGGTCAATAGTGGAGTGTCATGGACAGACCGATACTTGCATGAAATTATTGCACAATTATTTTGTCTGAACCATCTGAACTAAATTAAAGAAGAAAAAAAAACACAAATTTTCAAAGTCAATTTTATTGTATTTGATCACAATTCTAAGTATTTATTTGCGGATGTCCAAACAAAGTCAACTTAATTCATCTGAAGCTAATCATTAGTTTAGAAGGGCCATCTGTCTGTGGTCCTGAGTGCATAAAGGCCGGTTCTGTAAAAATAAAAGTATGTCCAAAGTAAATGACAAGAAATAGTAGAAAACGAATACTTCAGCGTCATTTAATTAAACCTCGGTTTCATAAATGAGAGGCAATGTCCGAAAGCAAGAACTTTAGTCTTCTCATCAAAAAGTAAGTAACATTTAGAAAAAAATATAACACAAATTATCTATATATATAAAAATGAATCCCTATTTCCCTTGGTCACGGTACCACGCGTGAACGGCTGGACCAATTTCGCTAATTCTTTTTTTGTTGTGTTTGTTATTGTCAGGAGAAGGTTCCTATGATTTTTTTTTTTAAAAACATAAATTAATTTGAACCCCTATTTCTCCTGGTCACGCTATAACTTGAGAACGGCTTGACCGATTTGGCTAATTCTTTTTTTTTTTGTTCGCCTGATTAGAGGGAAGGTTTAAAAACGAAAAACAAAATAGGTAGGTAGGTAGGTAGGTAGGGTAGGGTAGGTAGGAGGTAGGTAGGGTAGGGTAGGTAGGGTAGGTAAGTAGGGTAGGGTAGGGTAGGGTAGGTAGGGTAGGCAGGTAACAGTTGACGGGAGCGAAGCCACGGGCACAGCTTGTTGTTAGATAAAGATTGATTGACTTACCCACGCTTATTCAAGTGTCCGTTACCCATATGGAAGCGAGCTCCATTGCATGTTCCAAGTTGAGCCTCCCAAACATTGGGGCAGCGTTGTCCAATCAAGTGGTTGTGGCGTACGGTGGCGGCGAACAGTTCGGTGGCACGGCCGTGAGAGCAGACGCTTCCTTGAATCCAGCAGCCAGGCTGAGGGTTCTTACCACCGTTTGGGTAGAAATCAGCGTGACCACTTGGGTGCATGATACCCGCGATGTCACCATCGGTGTGGATCGCTTCTACGTATCTGCCGTTACTAGGCTGTAACCTTCTTGGGTTTGTGTGAAAACATAAGCCTGCCGGGTCCAAACCTGTATTCAGGGATAGAGAAATTTTATTAGTGTCAAAATAGGAGAATCTTTTCAGTTCTAAAGCTGGTAACTTACGTCATCATGATCATCATATCTGCCGAAAGACGATCACTGCTGGACATAGGCCTCCCCCTTAGGTCTTGCCAATAGGGGGGTGTGACATAATCGCTACGCTTGGCAGGCGGGTTGGCGATCGCAGTGTAGCTGTTGTAATGCACAGATAATGCTGCTGCCCATTATCCCCCCCCCCTTGCCATAATCGCCGGGTTAAAAGTAAAAGCGGGTTGGCGATCGCAGTGTAGCTCAAAATATATAAAAGTACTCTGTGGTGTAGCTGTTGCAATATACAGAGAAGGCTGCTGCCCATTCTCTGGTCAATCCCTTAGTCGCCTCTTACAACACTCACGGGAAGTAATGGGATGGTGCTATTATTTTACGTCCGACACTATACAGAACTTACGTCGCAACGCCATAATTGCGACCTAATAATATTATTATTATCAATTACATTTAAGTCCTTGCAATTGAACTCTCCGGCAATGGAAATTTAAGGCTCAGTGGCGTCTACTCGCGACTCAGTGTCCGAGACATGCCACCGGTGGCGGCCAATCGCTACTTAACCTTTTGAACGCCAGAACATAAACGCATCGGCGTGGCTCCGACGCCAAGCTCCAATTCGCCGTACTTTTTGTCACATATTTGTGACGTTTGGCGTACAGGGCACGCGCTTGCTTGTCATGTATACGTGACAATGGCGTTCAAAAGCTTAAAAACATCGACACTCGTGGCAGCCAGTACCTTCGTTACAAAGGACGTGGCCCGTGACCCGTTTGTGCGGAGCCTTAGAGCTAAAATGATAAGTAAAATATGAAGAGGTAACTGACACCATGATTGCATAAAATATATACCAGTAATACGAGCAGGTTGACCACCAGTCTGACGTCCAGCGTTTCCAACGACGTGAGCACCCAAACTGAAGCCAATGAGATGCACATTGTTCCAGTTACCACCGCCTTCCCTTAGCAGCCAGGTGAGGAAGTTTCCGAGGTGTTCGCCCACACCGGGGACACCGTTAGCGGCAGTGGAGTAGCCAGAGTTAGCCAGAGCTCGCCAGTCAACGACGATGACATTACAGTCCATAACATCGAGAAAGGCCCCGGTGATGAGAGGGTTCATGGCAGTGTCTCCGCTATTTTTCCATCCATGGACGATGACATTTAAGGGCCGGGCAGCATTGTAGTTGGAGTTCCGAATAGAGTTGACGTTGCCATGGGTAATGATTTGAGCATTATGTCGGTTGCGCCTGAAATAAAAGAAGATACGTTCTTGAGAAATAATCCCATAAAGTTTTGAAAAACGCGTCGAGTAATGTTTATTAATAAAGACATTGTTGGAGCACAAGTGGAAACTATCATAAGCAGATAAATGTCTCCTATGTTTAAGGTAGTATGTATGTATTACTTAAGATATCTTTGTCGGTCGGAAAGATTTACTGGGCTTCATGTAAAATTGATTTGAGTAAATTCACGTTAGCATGGATACAATTGTATTTTATTTTGTGGTTGAGGGACCATAGAATCCAAGCAAATGTTACTACAGGACATCATTTTCCATCACTGCACCAAAATTCTTAGATACTCACAATGTAAAAAGTCGGTACTGGTTGTTAGCGCCGTTCCTGTTGGCGCGCAACACCTCTTCATCGACTGGCGCTTCGAGATCTACTAGTACGGGGTTTCCTTCACCGTCGGGCAGATACACGTATCGACTCTGCCCCTCCACGTAGTGACTATTGTCCTTCGGGATGTCGGGCTCGGGAATGGTATGGCCGGAGCACACTAGAATTTCAAAGTTTATTAGGCACAGGATTTAAAAAAAAAAAGTTGAATTAAACCGTTTTTTGGACATGCAATCATCAGTCGGATAATGTCTTCTTTGTCTATGTCTACTATAATCCATGCTATATATCCATACTTAATAATATTAATATTATAAATGCGAAAGTGTGTCTGTCGTTCTGTCTGTCTGTCTGTCTGTTACCTCTTCACGCTTAAGTCGCTGAGCCGATTTAGATGAAAATATTAATATTATAAATGCGAAAGTGTGTCTGTCGTTCTGTCTGTCTGTCTGTTACCTCTTCACGCTTAAGTCGCTGAGCCGATTTAGATGAAATTTGGTATAGAAATAGGTTGAGTCCCGGGAAAGGACATAGGGTAGTTTTTATCCCTGAAATCATTATTTAAGGGGGTGAAAGGGGGTGGAAGTTTGTATGACACTGCGTCATCAATCATCATTAAAACCATGAACCATTTCGGTAAAATTGTATCTTAGAAATTAAAATGGCTGCCCAAAGTAGGTAACTATATCACAAGGATGAAGTCGCGGGCAAAAGCTAGTAATATTATAAATGTGAAACTTTGGATGTACGGATGTTTGTTACTCAATCAAGCCGTTGGGCTTAACGGATCTTGATGAATTTGGCACAGAGGTAGATTATAGTCTGGAAAAAAGTATCCTATTAAAGTTTATACATATATTGTATACAATATATATACAATATATGTATAAACTTTAATAGGATACTTTTTTTCCCGGGAGGATGTTCCCTTGGCATAATTTTCGACATTCACGCGGGCGGAGTCGGGGGCGGCAGCTAGTAATTCTATAGATTTTGGACTGTTCGACCATCATTATCCCAGAAATGAAGTCAACTTTCTAAGCCCAACGGTCATCTATACAGGGTGAATTTTTAAAGTGTGCGTGGATGGCCAAATCCGAAACTATGAGGAATATCGAAAAACAGTATTATTATTACACTATCCGAAAATGTCGCTACTAAGCATCAAATTCCGGGAAGTAATAACACATGGCAAACTAAAGGAAAGTGCTTATTTGGGTGTCAAGGGGGTGTTAAAGTTTGTATGGAAGAATCTTATTCCATGAATTTGTAAACTTGGCACGAATACTGACCTAAATGAATAATAAATAATGTCATCATTCAGTTTTAGGGGTTGTTAAAGTTGAAACTCTGCAATAAATAACATTTTGATAGAGAATGAGAAATACATATTTCTGGATTTTTCTAAAATCAACCATTGAAAGGGTGTTGAGGGTTGAAACGGATCAAACGTTTTTTTCAAATTCAACCCGCAAAGGGATGATGGCGCAACAGTTGCGCTGATCATGTGGCATTAGCAGCAAAAAGCCCTGGTTTATTAATGAATATTAATTTTCCAGAACTGCCCTTTAAAGTGGGCAAAGGAGGAGTTGAAATTAATGGAGTAAATTGTAAATCCACGCGGACGAAGTCGCGGGCGAAGTGCTAGTTTTATTACAAAAATTAAATTAAAAATTTATATAACCCCCGACGAAAAAAACATTAAAACTTAAAAATAAAATGTAAGCGGCTTCGCCTCGGGAGACCGCAAATTTTTGTAATTACATTCTGAGTATAGTAGTGGTCCCCCGACACGATGATGCTTGGCCCATAGAATTGTAGGTACCTATATAAACTAAAGGGATCAATACATTTCATTTTTTAAATTTTGAAGTTTTTCACGAGGTTTTTTTTTTAAAAAATTTAATGCTTTGTACCAGTCATCATTGATCAGACAAATAATTTTAGTATCTATAGACATACGTAACATCCATACATACCTACAAATCTTTTTATTTTCATTTCGTTAGAAAATATTCCTCATTTTCTTTATATATAGTATTCTACTAGTCAAGCCCGTCTTGGTTTTGAAATTGATCATAGTATATAGTATTCTACTAGTCAAGCCCTTTCATTTGATACCATATTGAGGGACTTGTGAAAAAATATGTAATCCGCCATTTTGTGGCGGCGGCCATCTTGGACCGATTTTCATCAAACATAGCTAAGAACACTCCCAACTAAACAAAATCAAAATCGGTTCATCCGTTCGAGAGCTACGATGCCACAGAAAGACACACACACACACACAGACACGTCAAACTTATAACACCCCGTCGTTTTTGCGTCGGGGTTTAAAAACATATGCAACCATTACATAGTTGTAAAGTTTTAGTGTAAATATTGTTTTTTTTTGTCTAAAGTGGTACAAAACTAAGAAGATAAAATGAAGAGTTACAAGTTAGGATAGGTACTCACAAGCCACGAGTCCTGCTACTACTACGAGAGTCCGCATGTCGGTGTTTGTTTAGTTAGCTTTGCAGGGGTTTTTATAAAACCCTGTTATCACAGACATGATATGATAACTTAATTAATCAGATGACACTGTATTGTTTCATCAAAAAGAGATAAAAAGTTGACTCTGTTACAATCTTTGCTTCCAAACATTTCGTTTAAGTGTCCTCCGGAAAACGAATTGCGGAACTAAAATGGAGCTGGGCAAGAAACCTGGAAAGGCGCGGCGATGATAGGTGGAGTAACGCAGTGACCTAGTAGCGTCCAAGGACTGGAAGAAGGAGTGTTAGTCGACCGGCGGAGAGATGTGCGGACGACACTGTTGCCATCGCGGGTAGATGCTGGATGAGGCTGGCTCAGGAACGTGGGGATTTGCATAAGAGAAGAGAGGCCTATGCTCAGAAGTAGGCGAAGTCGGGCTGTGGATGAAGTGTCCTTTACCCATATAATATTTTCATCGTGACGCACACCTTGTAGAAAATGATAAGGCATCCATTGAAAAACCAACCCTAATTCTATATCAACGGAAAGTATATTGATCAATAGAAAATACAACAATCTTTGTTATGTACACCACAGATATAGAATATGGATGCAGAAAATACATTTCTATAAACCATTTTTGTTGGGCGACAGTGCAGCATAAGTAAGCGTTAAAACCGGCCAAGTACGTGTCGGGCCGCGCACAGTGAAGGGTTCCGTAGTTACCCGTCCCGTAAGCCATGACAAAATTTGCAAATTTTACTATGACATTACAAAGTTACACACACACACACACACACTATACATTTAGCTTTTACGACATTTAACCTAATACGTTACATTTTCTAGTTGGTTGGATATTTCTCGTTAATTTGAAAGCCTACTCAGCTTTGATAGTTTTTCTTTTAAATTCGTTGTATATGCTACTACCATGATTTTTAAATTTCACTTTAAAGCTTAATATTTCGCAAACGGATCCTTGAATGGAAACATGGTTTTCGCAAACCCCCAATATTTTTAAACGACCTATATAACGACACCCCACAACATAGGATAGGCGATAAAAAAATCTTCGCAACTTTACGTGTAGGCGTACCCTAAAAATAAATATTTTTCAAGAATTTATTTTACCATTTTGTCGGCGTGATTAATATGTATGCCAAATAATATACCAAATTCCAATTTTCTAGTGTTGCTCAGACAGACAGACAGACGGACGGACATTGCGAAACCTTAAGGGTTCTTTGTTGAATACGGAACCTTAAAAACGGCAAATCTAAGACAGCATGATTATTTGCTGACTTAGAAGCTTGATTATTTTATAGATCGCATGGGACCGAACACTTAAGATACATTTTCTCGTCTAAGATAAAATGAAAAGAATCTTGACTGACAATGATCCTATAAGGCTTTTATAAGTATGTTGCGAAATATTCAAAAACATACAAAAGTGGATGCAAAACAGTAAAAGCTTTGCATATTAGCAACAAAGTAAAATCAGCAGACTTCAAAATAAAAACTACCTGGACAATAATAAATAATGAAAAGGTAGAAAGAAACAGCGGGAAACCAATTTTTTTTTTTTTGTGTATTCATGGCCGAATAAACTCAGATGCATAGGTAGCTCAGGTATTAGAAAATTTCTTTGCTGATATTCTTCTTAAAACTACAGAAACTCTCTAAACGTCACCTGCGCTCTCTGCTGCCTTACTTAGAAAGAATGTGAAGGTCTGTCCATCGGAAATAAAGTTCCAACATACAAACCCCCAGGCCATTAAAAAACTTTTTAAAAATCCTAAAAATAAATCAACTAAGATCTTTGGGTAATGTTAATAGTCTGTAAAAGTTTGTAGATTGAAACTATTGCCCATTACTTAGTAAGTTAGTAGATTGAAACTATTGCCCCCACAATATATGAGTACCATGTTCTTATTATTTTAAATAAATTAAAGAATGTTATTCAATTCCTTCCAAGCACAGGTATTCTCATACTTAAAAGGAGACCCCTATGTAAGATATATTGTAGAAGTTGTAAAGTAACTGAAATAAATAAATAATTATTATTTCCTTTATTCATTTGTATATACATATAAATTACATTTTTAAATATTAAAATACAGAGATATAAAAATATTTAAAAATATAAAAAATAGTAGCCCACCGGTATCGGGAACAGGGTCCAAGCTACCGGTGGTCAGGGCCCCTGAGAGAGGAACCTCCTAACTATGCGTGCCGTGTCCAGGAGTACTGCTTTCTGGATCAAGCCCTTGATCCAGCTGCCCAACGAGAGCCTCTTTAGATGTTGGTCGAGGCTCTTGGCAATTATGCCATTGGCCGTCACGACTATCGGCACAATGACTGCTGTGTTCACATCCCACATGTCGACAACCTCGCGAGCCAAGTCAAGATACTTCGTTTGTTTATCTTTCTCAGTCTTCACGAGGTTCGCGTCATGAGGGACTGCTATATCAACAATCATTGCGCGACGCTCTAGTCGATCTATCACCACTATGTCAGGCTTATTGGCAACAATAGTCCTGTCAGTGATGATAGACCGATCCCAATACAACGTGCAATTGCCATTTTCGAGAACTGGGTCGGGCACATACCTATAGTACGGTACCTCCGATTCCACAAGATTGTATTTAAGAGCAAGTTGCTGGTGGATAATCCTGGCTACAAGGTTGTGCCTGTGCAAATAGTCTCCGTTAGCCAGACTAGAACAACCGGAAATAATGTGGCGGATGGATTCCCCGGGCCGGTGACATGCCCGACATATGTCAACCGTACCGTCCTTCACAATGTATTTCCGGTAGTTGTTCGTCATCATAACTTCGTCCATAATCGCACAGACAAAACCTTCGGTTTCCCCGAAGAGGTCACCAAAACGCAGCCAGGCTACGGACGCTAGAAAGTCTACATCGGGCCCATGTAGGACCCGGTAAAAGCGTCCGTGAAGCTCCTTGCTCTGCCATACCTCCCTGCGGTCATTAGTATCTAATACCACAGGTTTGCGCCAGTTCTCGTTAGCCAAGGAGAGCGCAGTAAGGCCTTTGTCCACTGCTACCACATCCCGATGCATACCCACGTCGGCCTCTAGGAAGAACTCCCTAAGGCTGCATATCTCACGGTTGTGCAGGGTCTTAGCATTTAAGAAGCCACGACCCCCGCACTTCCGCGGGATATACAGCCTCATCACCGATGACCGTGGGTGATGCATCCGATTTGCGGTAAGCAGTGAGCGGACCCTCCTATCCAGGGCGTCAAGTTCCGTCTGAGTCCATTTGAGTATGCCGAAAGAGTACATCAATACCGGCATGACCCAACCGTTAAAGGCGCGCACCTTGTTTCCGCCTGATAAAAGACTATTTAGTACTTTGTTCAGGCGGCCAAAGAAGCGCTCCTTCAACGATTGTTTCACGTCATTAGCATTGATGCCCAACGCTTCCGACATACCCAAATACTTGTAAGTTTCGGTTGAGCTGAGGGATCTAAGGTGTATGGAATCCGAGAGTTGGGTTCCCACGGATTCCATAATCTCCCCTCGCTTCACATGCATGACCGCACATTTGTCCACACCAAATTCCATACTGATGGCGCTACTGAAGGTTTCTGTTACCTTCAGTAGCTTCATCAGTTGCAAGTTGTTGGGGGCAAAGAGTTTCAAGTCATCCATGTAAAGGAGGTGAGATATGACCTGACCACCTCTTCTCAACCGATAGCCTTGGCCCGAACCTTCCAGCAGTGTACTGAGAGGGTTGAGGGCCAGACAAAACCACAGTGGACTCAGGCTGTCGCCCTGAAATATACCACGCTCGATCCTTATCGGGTCGCTGTTCGCCTGGATCTGTCGACATCCTGGATAGCGAAGGACCGTCCTCCACTGCCCCATACACGACATCAGGAAGGTGCGTAGAACTGCATCAACTTTATACAGCTCCAGCACCCTCATGAGCCATGTATGTGGCACCGAGTCATAGGCCTTCTTGTAGTCTATCCAGCATGTCGACAGATCCCTTCGGGAACGACGAACCTGTTGGCTAATGGCAACATCGATGAGGAGCAGCTCCTTAGTACCGCGGGACCGGTTCCTACATCCATTCTGAGAGGCAGACATTATCGAATTAGTTTCAATGTGTTGGTTAATCTTTGCTCTCAAAATGGATGTAAGAACTTTATAGACCGTCGGTAAACACGTGATCGGTCTATAATTTTTAGGCTCCGCGGTACTACCTGATTTATGGAGCAGGTGGGTTATTCCTGTAGTTAGGAACTGGGGCAGCGACCCTGACTCTAATGCAGACTGGAATTGAGATGCCAAGCGAGCGTGCGATCTTTTGAACCATTTGATCCAAAAATTGTGCAGCCCGTCCGGCCCTGGAGATTTCCAGTTAGGCAACGGACGGACTGCACGAGCTACATCTTGGGGGCTGATGGTAATTGCCCCCATTTCTGGTATCGGATCGCACGCGCGCTCAACCTCCCGAGTCCAGTCACCCTCAGTGTGACTGACAGGCACCGACCAGATGTTGCGCCAGAATGAACACATGACGTCATCATCCGGTAGGCGCGTATCAGTCACACCTTGGTCCGGTCGCTCCCAAGCCCTATAAACCCACCTCTCATTGCTTTGGAATGTGCGATTCTGAGTGTATCGCTCCACTCGACGCTTGTACCGACGTATACGGTTTGCCCATGCATAGATTTTCTGCTTCAGGAAATCGATACGCTCTGTGACGCGGGTCAGATAATCCCGAGGACTAGTATCAGTCCCCGAGAACGCCCGCCTCACAAAGCGCATCACTCTACGGCGAGTGTTGCCCTCCCGGAAGCAGATAAGTTTGCCGATGAGTGCTCTAGCCTCACCGATACGGCGCTCGATCCTGCACTGCCAAGCTGGTACAGCTGGTCGTGTAGCTATATTATTATTATTATTATTATTATTATTATTACTAATTCAAATATTCAATAACAAAAGTCTCGACTACTGGATTGTTTTTTTCTTTTAAGTTTTTAAAAAGCTCACTTTTTATTACATGCTTTTTCCTCCAGACCATCTGCAGTCAGCAGTACCGTATCAATATCAGTTCTGTCTAAAAGCTTATAAGTGAGAATCGTTACTTAACAACTTTAAATCGTTATAGATCCTAAACGGTAGTTCTGGTTGAAAAACGAAATGAGAAACTTAAAAATGATTTAAATACCCATTCAACGATACCCCACTTGACATAGTTCGTCGATTTTAATTTTTTTCTTTTTCATATTATGGCGTCCATTTTGATTTTGTTCTAAAGTGTATGCTTTCTATGTCATCCGCGCCGTCATGATGAATCAAACGACGCGTGAAAATCGGCCCACGCATTTGGTCTATACATAGGCTGAATAATACATTCCTCCTTTGCGTCGCATAGTCGGGTTAAAATGAATCAGTATTTTTTTTTACAACTAGTACATAGTATACTCTAGGTGCATAGTCCTAACATATAGATAGTAAATTAATTAATGTATACCAAATATTGTAAAACTTTTGTTTAAAAGAGTAGTTCTTCTCCACAAGAATCTGCCTTTGTGAATGGACAGTAGAGTCACTTTATTTTTATACATGTTCTTTTAAATGTAAATGTTGAAGTTTTGACTTTGACTTTGATTATTGACTTAATTAAGGGTTCCTTTTGAGGAACGGAACCCGCAGAAGAATTATACCAAAGCGACCAAGACACGATTTATCAATTTATCATTATCATATCGAAATATTTCATTACGTGTGGTTTGAGTTAATCTTGATTGATCGTTAAGGTTAATTAAGTATGAAGTTGTGAATCTGAACAAAAGTATTTTTGGGTTCCGACCTTATAAGGAAAATTTTAAGATCACTTATTGTCAGAATATTGCAAAAGATTTTGTTGATGAAATTGAAAATACAAACAATAAGTTTAATTATGAAAAAAAACTTGAAAAGTAAATGAATCACCTTGCGAGCGAAGCGAGCTCGGAAATTTTTACTCCTCGTATAACTTATGCTGTCGAAACAAAATATTTTGAAAACTATTGATCCAAGAGCGCCTGAAGCGTGTTCGGAAACCTTTGCAGTCAGTTTAGGAAAGGTCAAATTTTCTTTAGACAATTCAAAGAAACAGGAAGTTACTTTGTTGAATTATGCAGAAAAAACTTCCTTCATCAGGCGAGCGTAGCGAACTCCAAAAATTTCGAAGATTACATCTTGAAAACTTTACATCCCGCCTGGGATAGGTTTGTCAGAAGCTAGTGCATGGTTTGAATTGGTCGTTTCCTATTGAAAAGAACCTATAATATAATTTGGGGGCCCTGAATGAAGCGGGGCCCTGGGCAAGTGCTCCTTGTTATGGTAAAGATGGAACTACATGTCGACAGCAATGCAAAACACACTTTGAAAATGTAAATACTAGTACTAATTCTAACCAATATATATGGAACCCTCCTCGGTGGGAGTTTCCGTCTCGCTTTTTATAACTTGGGGTTTTCCGGTGAATCGTTCTCAATCTATCCTATGGATTTATATTAATCTGTTATCTGTTCTTATCATCTACAAAAAATACAACATTAAAAAAAAGATAAAACCTTCATCATTACATCTAAATCACTCTTGAGGAGACCGACTGAAAGATTATTCTGTGATTTTGTACGATTTTTAGATTATTATTTTACTAGCTTTTGCAACGCGACTTCGCTCGCGTTAGTATAGATGTTCACAAAAAAATTACCCGTCTCCATGGTTCCATTTATCTCTGTACTAATATCAGCGATTTAGGCAAGAAAGCCTAACAAACAAACTCACTTTCGCATTTATAATATTAGTTTGGAAGTTTAAAAAGGTCTCTAAGCACATGAAAAAAATTGGTTGTCTGTAAAGTCGGATTACGGACGATAGTTTAACGTGACAACCGTCATAACGAAACATTGATGAAATGATTGCATACTTTTATGTATAAAATTGAATCGTGCAGCGCTCTCGCTCCGATCGTAACGTTACAATGAGTCATCCTTTTTAGTGCGTGCAGCCGGCGTTCATCGATTTATTAGACGTTGTCACTTCAAAAAAAACCGTTAAATCAGCTGATTTAAGCACATTAGGTGAGACTTAATGGAAAAATAAATATAAAAATGCTTATACGCCTGTCCGCACTGTGCAATGTTCGAGCAAGAGGTGGCCATAGTTTTTAGTTGTACTAATACACAACAAGGAACAGAATAAACGCAATTCCTGGGGGTCATTGTCCTCACCATTATGAACAACAGAATTTTACTATGGGACCAACCCTGATCGCAAAAAAACAGCATAATTCACAAACTTTTATTTTTGTACAATCTGCAAGTTTTTTTTGTTCAATCTGTCTCTAGAAAATCAGGTATCTAGATTGCTTTGGACAAATTTTATGCACCCATAGATACTAAAGTCGACACATGAATACTGGAGTCGACTCTTTCAATAAGTTATGTTTCGGAAGAGTTTTCGGCACTTCTAGTGCAATTAACAGCTTCATTTTCAGCGATTTCTTCATAAGATGTGTAAATATTTTATTTTGTAGATTCTAGGATTCAACAGGCCATTTTACCCTGACATTTATGGCAAACTCTCTTCTTCCGCGGGTTTGTTGTCCACCTCCATGTTCTAAATAATGAAAAAAAACTAAATCTTTATTGTTTTGACTTAAAAACGAAGAAAAGCATACAGTAGACACAATAAACTCACAGCAACGTAAAAAAAAAACTATTGCAGAACGGTATTCAACTTACTATAAAAAAGTTATCTACTATTAAAAATCATGACCTGATATGCTTTTAGGATTCCGTACCCAAAGGGTAAAACGGGACCGTATTACTAAGACTCCGCTGTCCGTCTGTCTGTCCGTCTGTCACCAGGCTGTATCTCATGAACCGTGATAGTTAGACACTTGACATTTTCACAGATGATGTATTTCTGTTGCCGCTATAACAACAAATACTAAAAATCAGAATAAAATAAATATTTAAGGGGGCTCCCATACAACAAACGTGTTTTTTTTGGTTTATGGTACGGAACCCTTCGTCTGAGAGTCAAACTCGCACTTGACCGGTTTTTTTACAATACAAGTTCCGTAACGTCATTCGAACCGAACTATTTTAAATAGAGTAACCCTGTAAATAAAATTGCGAGATAGAGCACAACGTTTAAAAGTTTTTTGGGACAATCTATTTCTATTCTCTGTAAGTTCAGCCTGCTGTAGAAAAGCTTGTCTCCGAGGTATATTAATTAGTGTGGAGAGTAAAGAAGTCTTATAAGGAAGTTGAACAAAATTTATTTTATAAGGAACACCCTAGAAGGGCATACAGAACATACACAGATCTAAAGGTGCGTTTAAACGGGCAATGTTTTAGCCAATTATTACTCGGCAACGCGTATGGATCAATTAGTGGGGCAATGTGCAGTACCTTCAATAAAACAAGACAATTGTTTAGGCAATATTGTTCTCTGTTTTGTTTTATTTTCTACTAGTTTCTCCATATCACTCAATGTTGTCATTGAAAAACCGTTGCTGTAAATTGTTTGACAATTAGCATCGCCAAAATTGACCAGTATTGCTTATAATTGATCAATTTTCAAGCACACTTTTATGAACTGTTGGTCGAGTGGTTAGTGACCCTGACTGAATTTCTTCTGAAAGTTTAGGTGCGTAGTTCCAAATTAGTCACCGGGTGGTAGCATTAAATCTGTGATTGAATTGAAACAATAACCACCAACTACATCAGACTGCTTGAAAGGTGCCTTTAGTAGAATAGAATAGATTACTCTTTATTGGAAGTTTTAATCGTTAATTGCGGCCAAGTTTTTTGATATAAGTAAGTATTGTTTTTTTTCTTCACTAAAATAAAACCAATCCTCATCTAAGTTAAGTTCAATATATTTTATTCCAACAATTCGTTTTAGTATAATTTATTTTATGAGGTGTAATCCGTAGTTTAGAAAGGCCAGCTTGCTCCAGTCCTGAGTCCGTAAAGACCAGATCTGTAAAAAGACAAAGTTGTAAGTTAAAAACAAAAAACCTTGATAAAAAATATAAAAGAGGTAAGAATGTTTTGTTCCTTTGTAGGATTAATCTCTGAAAGTCCTTATCAGACTTCGGAAAATCATTTTCTAATAGAAAACTATACTATGGCTGAGTGTCCAAGGCTTTGTGGAATAGGCCAAGAGTCCCGAAATGCTAATCTAAGATATTTTTTAACTGGTAACATTTCGAGTAATTTATTTTCAATTTTACTTTTTTTTCCAAACTACTTGTTTATCCTTTCGACACGAGTCATGTCATTTGACTCAAATGAGCCACTATATTGACTGGTGTATGAACACGATCATATCCATCAAACAGTCTTGACGGCCAATTTTCCTAATTTATAAGCAAAAAGTATCATAAATATATTAATGCTATTGATAACTTCTTACCCGCGCTTATTCATAATAGCATTGCCCATATGCAGGGAGGCTCCACTGCAGTTCATGGCTTCAGCTTGTGTAAGGTCATTGCACCTTCTTCCAACAAGGTGGTTGTGGCGAACAGTCGCAGCGAAGAATTCTGGTGCACGGCCGTGGGAGCAAATGTTCCCTAAGGCACCACAGCCTGGTTGGGATGCCCTGCCACCGTTCGGGTAGAAGTCTGCGTGACCACTGGGGGTCCTGATGCCGAGACGCGCACCATCAGTGTGGATGCATTCGACATACTGACCGGCGTTGGGTCTGATGGCGTTGTTGTTACCATGCCAGTACAAACCGGCAGGGTCCAGACCTGAAACA
Source organism: Mamestra configurata (assembly GCA_002192655.3). NCBI lineage: Eukaryota > Metazoa > Arthropoda > Insecta > Lepidoptera > Noctuidae > Mamestra > Mamestra configurata. The sequence goes on along the minus strand of NDFZ01005441.1, from coordinate 367,651 downwards.
GATACAGCGTTAACATTGAAATAATATTTAAAGATATTTGTATACATTTGTGGCATCATTTTTTAAAATAACTGTACGAATAAAATGGACCGTCCATTTTACTCGTACAGTTATAACCTAAGTAGAAATGTACTAACCAGTAACACGAACAGGGCGACCTCCCACCTGACGTCCAGCGTTTCCAACCACGTGAGCACCCAAACTGAACCCAATCAAGTGGACCTGGTTCCAATTACCACCGGCGGTATTTATGAGCCAGGTGAGGAAGTTTCCAAGGAACTGGCCAACACTGGGGACACCAGCGGTAGCAGTGCCGTAGGGGGCGGCAGCCAGGCGGTGCCAGTCAACCACGATGACGTTAGCGTCCTGGACGTCGAGGATGGCTGACGTAATGAGAGGATTCATGTCAGAATGGCCACTGCTGTTCCATCCGTGAACGACGACAAACAAGGGACGATTGGCTCTGTAGTTGGAGTTACGAACAGAATTCGCGTTACCATTGACGAGGACTTGAGAATTGTGGCGGTTTTGTCTGAAAAAATAAAACAAATGTCAATAATGCTTAAACAGATCAAGGAAAAAATATAACGGTAACGGTGTTCTGTAGATAAATGTAGATAAACCTTGTAAATAGCCAGTACGCGTTATTGGCTCCATTTCTGGTACTCAGCAACTCTTGATCGATTGGCTCTTCGAGGTCCACTATCACTGGCTTGCCTTCACCATCGGGCATCCACACGTAGCGGCTCTCACCCTCTACAAAGTGACTGTTGTCTCCCGGAATCGTATAGTCGGGAATGGCTAGGCCGTAGCCCACTTGAAAGAACAATTATTATTGTTAGAATTGTAGAATTTAACAAAAACAATAGTACAGGTCTTAAGCTCATAGATTCCTCTTAGTGCAAAATCTGAAATGAAAAGTTGAAGGACAGTTTCAGGATGTACTGTGGGTGATATACGTTCCTGGTGCTTTAGCAAAAAGGGAAGCCATTTAACCAGCGGAAAAAATAAAACAAAAGAACTTTACTAACTTGCCACGCAAGTCGCCAATAACACTATAATCTTCATACTGGCACTGATTCGATAAAATGAAGAGGTAGCAGTAGTTACTACCGGGGGTTTTTATAAAACGTTGTTATCTTGTACTAAAGTAAAATAGATAAATTATCGGATGGAAAAATCTTGGAGATAATGATTTCTTAGCATTTTAAAAAGATTATGACCCTTCATTTTTATCTTCAATAGTAATTTGGGTTTTTTGGTCTTTGGCAACATGTCTTGTTGATGTTATCAATCAATCAATCACATCATAACAAATTATTATTGAATTAGTCAGTGAAGAGATAACGTGAGTTTGACAAAATATTCTGAGACAGCGCAAAAGGAGGAATGCAAAGTTTTGGCGCTTTCTTAATTATAGAAATATAATAATGCTTAGTTGATTGATGATGATGATGATGATCTTGATCCGCGAAGACCTTTCATAGCAAGTTTTTTCCTTCCTTATAGTGGATATTTCAAAAATCTCTTTGTAGGTGGATACTTAAGTTATAAAATCGACCTATATTCCCAGATTTCTAGACTTAGTAGTTGTGCGTTAATAGTGAATCGGAACAAATAAGTTATTAAGTTTATAAGTAAGTATATTAATATTTATAAGGCTTCGGTGGTATAGAATATTTCAATTTAAAATAATTTATTAAAATCTAAAATAAGTTTATGTTGCCAGTTTAACATCAAAGTGTTCGGATTTGATGTAGTGAATATATACAACGTGTAACAGAATAAACGCAATACCTCTGTACTCATCATTAAGAACAACTCTTACTATGGGACTATGGGAAAAAATCAGCTGTTCAGAACATTTTGTCAAGTTATGCGCACATAAATTTATGGGACACTTGATTTTTTTTTCGTGATTTCATTGTTGGTCCAATAGTGAAAGTTGTTCATAATGATAAGTACAGTGACCACTTAAGAGGTATTGCGTTTATTCTGTTACACGCTGTATTTTTTACCTATTAAATCAAAGGTATTTTAAACTCAATAATATTCAGATTAAAATAAACATGATAATCTGTAACTTTTGATTAAACTTTGATTTAAATTACCTATCACTTTCAATATGTGTAGATTAGATAATAATCCGTTCCGTTCTGTGTGTTGTTAGCGATAGCCGTTTTGCGCGGATGTGACGTGTATTTCAATTTTGTTTTCCATTTTAAATACTTTGTTTACTTTTTGTTTTTATTTGAGATGGATTTGCTCTTGACTCTAGTCATAGATGACAGAGACAAAGTCGACGATGGAGCAAGCTTACCCAGAAGAAGCCTATTTTACTCTCATTATGAAAATATTAGGGTGGTATGCGTTCGGAAACACAGACGCAAGCAGAGAGTTCCACTCCTTTGCTGTGCGCATTATAAAAGACGTTGACCTTAACACATCTCACACGTCATACATACTTATTTTGAGTAACTACTCCACACCTGAACATTCCGAAGTACATCAGCAATATGGTCAGTATATGAAAAACCAGGCCGTACACACCCGGTGCAGCTTGTTGATGCACATCTGCCTTGTAAATATCTTCGTTAGCTGCCTTTCATTCATCCTCTCAAATTACCAAATTATTAACGAATTCTTTTCAATATTTATAACTAGATCTTTTCCAGGGTTCCAAACGTCCATAGAAACAAATACTAAGTTACTATTACTCTGGAGGCGATCGGCGGCGGTGAACTCTCGCTTTCGGCCCTGGTTGAATCCATGGTCCGGAGCGAGGAGGCTTGGGAAGCGGTCACCTCCTTCTGCGAAGCAGTAATGCTAGCAAAGGAGGAGGCGGGCCGTGCGAGGGAAAGGCAAGGCCTTCGACCCAACCGCCGCTACAGGAGAAGACGCCCCGGGCGTCGGGAGTCGCAGGGCGATCCCCGGCCACCTAGGTAGGCGCGGGCCTGCGGACGGCGAGCGTTGGGTGGCTCGCTGTCCGATCACCACCCGGGTCGATGGCGCGTTGTGTTTCACGCGCGCCTCAAAGAGATATCAGCATAGAAGACGGGGCCCGCTAGGGCCAGAGCCTGCAAGGGTTGCGGAATTTGTTTGAAAGAGTCACCGCGGCCCTGCTACGCAAAGGGCTTTAGAAGGAACACGGATGGGTTTTAGTCAGTAAGAGATACGTCCTTCCACTCCACCCAGAGCGGAAGAAGTCATATGATGATTTCCCATCCTTAAAAAAATAAATAAATGACTACTACTCGTTTGTCCGTCTTTCTGTACGTTTATCCCAGCCGATTTACTCCGAATCAACTGGAACAATTCAGTGGCACACTTGAACATTCTGACCCCAACACGGTCCAAATTTTTATTAGGGGTCACTTTTGGGGGACAGACCTGCGACGTAAAAATAAATACAGTTGCTTTTCTTTACTTATAGATTACAGGAAAAACTACAAGAATTCTAAGTTTACAAAGTAACATGTTTAAAATATGATTCTTTCGGAGTCCTTGGCGCGCGAGTCCGGCTCCCACTTGTTGAAACTTTAACGTTGCCTTATTACATCATTCCTGATTCTATCAGCCATATTTATTTTTATTCACTTGATATTTAATCATTTTC